>JAIPRN010005272.1:0-11218 GCA_025469175.1 Geopemphigus sp. TES_GeoC_2020 | reverse complement strand
GTTTTTAATAACGAAAATAAAATTCGTCCCGACGATCCGGGCCGATATGCGGAAAAATAAATAATAATTGCCGCCCGGTGGTACGTCGTTCGATAAAATCTCGGCGACGGGACGGCGGGACGACGTTCGGACGGTCGTCGGTTTCGGAATAAGTCCACAGGCGTTTCGTGGAGCGTAACGTAAAATTTCGGACGTTCGAGCGCGAGAAAATAGCGCGCGCGCGCCACCCAAAATGGAAACGACGCATTTTACGAAACGAACCACACACCGGCGGCCGCCAGTCGGCAAGGAGCGCCTTAAAACGAACAAAAGTAACGGGGGGGGGGGGGGGAAAAGAAAAAAAACAAAGACGACGCGCGTTTCGCCGGGCAGAACTATATTATAATTTACGCGTCCGTTTGACGGAAACAAATGCGGTCCGTCGGGTCGACCGGCCGGTCTTCCCTCGTACCGCGTTCCGACGTCGGATGCGCCTCGTCATCGGGTCAAAATTTATCTCCGCGCCGTCGGTCATTAGGAGGGACGGTTAAAACCAATACGCGGTTGTTTTTTTTTCTTTTATTTTTCCTCCTCCTCTCCTACTCCTTCCGGCCGACTGTACCCTATTTTCTCGTCTCTCGTACGTATATATATATACGAATGTCGTTTGTCGGACGCCAAGGCGAGAAAATAAATAAAAGGTACCGCGCCAGCGGATTCGGTTTTGTGTACGTACCCGTAATATTAATGATAATAACGTCTCGCGAAGTTGACACGCATTTACGTCGTTTTACGTTCGTGTCTACATAATATATATATATATGTATATCGTACAAAATTGTTTACGATTTTCTTTCGCGTTTCAGAAAACGGTTTGCCCAGGAGACTTCGGACGGCGTACACCAACACGCAGCTACTGGAGCTCGAGAAGGAATTCCATTTCAGCAAGTACCTATGTCGGCCCAGGAGAATCGAAATCGCCGCGTCTCTGGACCTGACCGAGAGACAGGTGAGTGACGTCCGTTGCGTACAAAACGCAATTTACCGGCGTGCTGGACAAAAGCGGGGCGGACCGGACGCTCGAAATATATAACGGTACCCCGTCACCGTCGAACACACCTCGCCACTGTCCTCGTACGGTTTACTCGAACAATTTATACCGCGCGAAAATTTCACTCTACACGATTCCCGTGGTCGATAATCGTTCGTTTTCTACTCGTTCGGTTTCCAAAGAAAATTTCGTCCGATCGCGCCCTCCGCTCCAAACCATCCCTAGACGAATATTTCCAACCCCCCCCCCGATTTCGGGACACGCCCGAATACGGACGTCCCGTCACGCTTAACTATTCGCTCGTGAATACCAAACGAGCGTACCAAACACTCGACGAGCAATTTAATTGTGGCCCGGTTCGCCCGGTTTCGAACGAATCGGTTCCGGGCCGTTAATCAATCCCGTAGGCTTTTCGCGTTCCAACTGTACGTCCGTCCGTACGCTTTCGGCGCGGCGCTTTTGGAAGCGAAACGTTCGCGCGTTTACGAACGAAATTATAATAATAGTTAAAAACACGAGAAACCCTTCCGGGGATAAATCTAACGACGCCCGTAAGCGCCAGACGATTATTGGCGTCTAAAGACGGCCCGGAGCGGACGGAAAAAAGTACTCGAACGATTATACCGCGGCGAAAAGAGAAACGGGCCGAAATCGTAGTTTAAAAAATTAAACGACGTCAAATTACGGGTTCTCGGGGGGTCGGTTGTAAAACGGCCGACGTACGTCGGTATGGGCCACTGGCGTCGTTTACGGTGTTTATGATGTTCGGAACGATCAAATCGGTTCGCCGGCGATTAACCGTTAATGTACGCGGCGGCGTGTGGGCACCTCGAGCGCCGGTAACGTTAATTTTCGGAAACTGTCGCGGGTGTTCCGTTGGCGAATTACGGACGGTCGGAACGCCGACGATTAAACGAAAATCTCGAGACGGTAATCATCAACGGTATTCTTCGTTCCGTTCGCGGAAGTGTAAAAGGACGACAGCAAGCACGGCCGCCGACGAACCGAATTTTTCAAACGCCGAATTCGTCGATCGTCTCGCGTTTTCGGCTCGTTCCGGCACGTCCGACGGGCGTAAACGATCGCCGCCGGGCACGGGCGTTTTATCGAAAAAACCGACTGGTCCGGGCAACGCGCGAGCGGGGGGGGGGCAACCGATACGGTCCTCCGCGGACGTTAAGGCGATACGTCGCGCGAGATAATAGCAACGCGCCCGTTTAATAGCGATACGGCGGGGGGGACACTTTTCTCTAGTTTCGAGTCACGACCGTACCGGGGTTTTCCACGCGCGTACACCACTCCGCCGGTGATGGGTAGGGCAGATGGGCGGGGCCGCGCGTGTATCGTCCGTCCGCGATTGTTCTCGCGCGACTTTTGACGGATTCGAAAACCGAACGGAAAATGTTTCGCGTGAACGCGCGTCCGACCGTCGTTGTGTAAAACGGCTCGTGGCGTCGTCGTGTGCAACGGAAACGTATATATATATATATACGTATCTATACATCTATATTTATATATATATATACGCTCGTATGTATATTACGGGCGTTCTGGGTGAAACGCGCCGTATACGACCGACCTTAGCCCGGTGTGTATGATGTACGTGCACGTATATATATATATATATAATTCGGTACGCGCGGTTATACGCGTTATATAGATACACGGTTTGCGGTCCTATTAAATTGTAATTTGGACGGACACGAAACAGAAAAAAAAAACGTGTCATGCTCCCATGGGTACAATAAGTTCGTCATATATACGTACGTACATAGATTTATACACACACGCGCGTTTGTACGTAACAATGGGAACAATATGATCGTGTGTGTGTGTGTCTTTCCTACGTACTGAATACCGCCGAAATATATATATATATAATGTTTCGTGAAATTTTTTTCCGACGTTATTCGTGATAATATCGTATTCGGTCGATTATGTACGAACCGCGAGCGCGCCTTTGAGTATCGCCCGTTTCGTGCGTTCGTTGGTACAACCTATCGCCGGCACCGGCCGGGTCTATAATGCGTTACGTTTTTACAATGCGCGGCCGTAAACGGCGGTTTAGTTTTTTCGAAAATTACTCGCGTTCGCCAACGATTGACGAAAACCGACCGAAATGAAAACGCCATGTTGTTTAATGTTCGTGAAAACACCGACCTAAAAACATCGTTTTAGGCGGCAATTCGACGTACCCGAAATACGGGAAATCGGCTTACGTCCGAAATTGAATACACGTACGGGCGTGTGTCCCGCCTAGCCTAACCCGACCGTGCCTAATTAGTAACGCGTTTGGGTTGCAGGTGAAAGTGTGGTTCCAGAACCGGCGGATGAAGCACAAACGGCAAACGATCAACAAACAGGGCGAGGACGGCGACGACAAGGACTCGCAGAGCTCGGGCACGACGACCGGCAAACACGGGAAATCGACCGGCGGCGGCGGCGGCGGTGACAAACAAATGGACGACAAAAAGAGCTGCCAGAATTGCGAAATGCCGGCCGGCATAATGATGGAGCACGGGACCCGGAACAGCAGCGGTGCCGGCAGCAGCGCGGGCAGCGTCAGCTCGTTCGACACGAAAATGGAGGAGGACTCGCGGTCCAACGAGGAGGCCGTGTCGTCGATGCACATGGCGGCGGCGGTCAAGAGGGAACCGGTCATTAAAGCGGAACTGTTGCAACAGCACGCCGGTAAAAAGTCGGCGGCCGCGATGTGCGCCAAGGACCCGATGCGGCTCGGGCCGGACAGTATGTCGCCCGAAGTGGGCAAAACGATGAAGGCCGGCGGCGGTACGTCGGTGGGCAGCCTGACGCCGTCCACGCCCGACACACCGTCCACGGCGCTGTCCAGTCCACTAGGCTCGGCGGCGGCCGCCATATATCAACAACAACAACAGCAGCAGCAGCAGCAGCTCGACCATTCCACGCCGACGCCGCCGACCTCGTCCAACGGACAAACCGCCAAGTCGCCGTACACGAGAGTCGCGGACGGTTACAGACAACAACAGCAATACAACAAACCCAACAACAGTTTCGGTAACGGCAAGGACTGTTACCTGTCCCAATATTCGGCGCAGAACCGTTGGTACATGTCGCCGGAGACGTCGTCGCCGCCCTCGTCGTCCTCCTCTTCGCCGTACAAGTCCAAGTCCGCCGCGGCCGTCCAAAGTCCCGGCGGCCGGGCTCAACAACAGTCGGCGACGGGCCCGTGTCGCGCTCAACAGTACCAGGGTTACGGTCCGCAATATTGTAACGGTTACAACAACAACAGCAGCGGCTATCAGACGGGCGGCGCCGACTCGTACCAGCAGCAGACCGCGGCCGTGTCCCCGGCCGTTGGTTACCATCACCGTCAAGCGTACCAACAACAACAACAACAACAACAAACCGCCGCCGCCGGCGGTACGTACGGCGGCGCGACCGGTGCCGACGATTATCATCACCATCATTTGAGTTACGCCGGCACTTACCAAGCGACCACTCAAGGTTACGCGGCCAACGGACATCACATGGGCAGTGCCGTACATCATCAACAACAGCATCACCACCAACAGCAACAGGATCATTCCGGTTCACTGTACAACATGGACTATCACCACCAACCGCCGCACCACCAACAGCAACACCATCAACAACAACAACAGCAGCAACAGCAGCCGCAGCACAGGTACAACAAATCAGTGGCCGCGGGTCAGTATTACGTGGACCCTGTAGCCGGTGGCGGTACGGTCGTGGCCGCCGTGCCCGAATTGGATGCCGCGTTCGCCGACCAGTTCCACGCGCACGGTTCGTCCGTGGCCATGACACCGCCGAACAGCGTGCGGTTGGGGTCCGCCACGGATTCGTCCGGCGACCATTTCAACAGTTTTCATCATTTCTACAACGGCGGCGGCGGCGGAGGCGTTGGCACTGTCGTAACGGCCACGTCGCCGGCCATTACGGCAGTCGGCATCGGCGAACAACACTGTCACCAACAACCGTCGTCCGCGCTACAACAACACCACCAACAGCAACAACAACAACACCACTTGCAGCATCAACAACGACAGCCGAACGCCGTGGCCGCCACCGTCGTCGCTCCCGTCACCGGTGGCACAGCCGCCGCCGCCGCCGCCGTCATGGCGCACCATCCGCCACCGCCGCTTCCGCCTCCGCACCAACATCACCAGCACCATCAACAACAACAACAACAACAACAACAACACCATCATCATCATCATCAACATCAGAGCGGCGGCGGTGTCCACGACAACAGTAACAGTTCGTCCGATTTCAATTTTCTCAGCAATCTGGCCAACGAGTTCGCGCCCGAATATTATCAGCTCAGCTGAGATTCGCTCTACTACTAGACAACTTGAAGGTATCGGCAATGGTCGTTTACGTTCGTTTAGTTGTCGTCAACCGCACGTTTCGTTCGTCGTCGGCCGGGAAGCGGTGGAGGGGGAGGTCGTCTTGTCGTTTCAATTCCGCCGGTCGGCTAAGTGCCGCGCGACCACCGTTTTCGGCATTTCCATTTCGTCCACCGCCCCGTTTTCGTACGGTAGTAGCGGCGGCGAGTTTATTAGCTCGGTATAGTGTCCCGCGAATAGAGGTACGTTGGTATACGAGGTATCGGATGCTGTCGTAACACTTACCCGGCGCGTATCGAATTCGATATATGTACGCGGTAGACGAAACCGACGAAACGGAAAAAACGAGCGGAGCGGCGATCGCGAACGCTTTTCGGAGTATTTTCGTTACAGACCGTTTCATAGCGCTCGCGTCCGACTTGTTGGACGACGACCCGAAAGTCGTCTGTTCGTCGGTTTCGACGTCCCGTGTCCGATTCGCCCGAACGTTCGCGTCGTCCACGCCGGAACGCGGTTCCCTTTCTTTCTCTCGTTCTCGGTACGTAACCGCGAACGACGCACGCGCGAGCTCACGTTATTGTTTTTATGTTAAGTATATTTTTTTATTCGACCGTTACGTATTCGTTTCCCCTTATTTTCTTTTATACCGCCGGTACTCTTATTGCCCACGACGAAACGTCTTCGACGACCATTTCGTTTGGTTTTTTTTTTTTAATTTTCGTTCGTTTCGTACGATATGTTCTTCGTGCCGTTCATTCTTCGCGCAATATTCGTTTGTATAAAAACAACGATGTAGACGTTGTCGTTGCACCTGCAGAAACCGTGTGCCACCGCACCGCGTTACGTAATCTTGTACATTTCTCGAACACTATAATAAGCCAAATACATAATGCCTACGATATTGTATTTAATAAGAAAAAAAAACCGTTTCCTTTTGCTCGTGTTCAATATTTCTTGTACAAAATATTTTATATATATATATATATATATTTATTATTAGAAATTGTTGTCTTATATAATATTATTGTCGCGTTTTTTTTACGATGATTATTATTATTATTATTATTATTATTGCTATTATTTAGTTTCGATTGAATCGCTAAGAAAGTTACTGAGGGGGGAGGGGGAGTAATTAATGCCTAATGTTTATATAGTAGAAAACGTTCGTTTCGTTTCGCCGCGAGGTAATAAAAACGAAACTAAAAAACGAAAAAAAAAAACGAAAAAATTGTTGTAAAACGTTCAAAAAAAAAAAAAACGGACACGATTGCAATAAGTTTTTTTTTTTTTTTATTCTATTATTAATTAAATATTAAATATATTCGCCGCTATTATTATTACTAACGATTGTAATAAATTGTAGTTAACTTATTATTGAAACAATAAAAAAAAAAAATAACGAATAACGATAAACGAAAAAACCGCTACGCGCGAGTCTCGTTATTATACGGTACAAAGGCGTTCTCCCGTCGGTTGTTCCGGTAATTCTTCCACGTGACGTTCTCTTCCTCCTCCACCTCCTCGCAACCATCCGACGTCGTTACGCCGACCGAGTTGTTTCGTTCTCGTCTGGCGCGCGCGGACGTCACCGAACAGTCGCCGGACGAAAAATACCGCGACACACCCCTATACACACGAATTAAGCGCGTCCGGCGAAACGACGCGAGTGTTACGTTTCGCGTACGTCTGCGACGGCCGGTGGTGGTGGTGGCGGTGATAATCCAACCGAAAGACGCGCCGAGTTGGACGGACGGGGTTAGCCGGCCATCGACTAACCTGAAGCCGTGTTGGTTAGGTTACCGTACCGGCCGGATTGGTATATACGGACGTTGGGTCGTCGTGTCCGCGAACCAAAGACGTCGGCTACCGCACGTTCCGCCTGCGTGGACCGGTGTCGCGGCGCGAATTACGACGACGCGGCGTTATCGATCGTGCCGGCCTCGGCGGGCGTTGTTATTTACCCGTCGTCGTCGTTGTCGTCGTCGTCGTCGTCGTCACGCGACGGCGGCGAAACGTCTTCGTCCAAAGGCCGTATAAAACACAATATCCATTACCGATTGACAGAAATCGGCGGAGATTAGGTCAATGGGTTTTGTTTGGCTACACACGGCCCGGCGGCTGTGTGTGAGCGCGCGTGCGTGAACGCCCGTGTATCGTGCAAATAGCGTACTATATAGTAGTGGTGTAACACGCAGCAATATGTCACGGGATTTTGATTAATGGCCGTCGGCCGGCCCCGTTTCACCCTTGACTTTTTTCCTCTCTTTCTGTTTCTCACTGCCAACCCCTCTCTCGGTGTATATACGCCGCCGGCCGGAGGGTCGGTTTTTTTTTCGCCCTTCTTTTTCGGATCGCGCCGAATCCCGCGAGCCGCCGCCGCCGCCGCCGCAGCCGTCAATTCGGTTCGACGAAGGAACCGTTGCTACCAGTGCGCGCGTACCGTACACGCATCGGCGGCAGTACATCCGCCACGACGGCCGTAATGTAAACCGAACGTCTGGACACCTAAGCTCCGTCCCTGCCTACGCCACCACCGAGTCGAACTCCACGCGACCGTCGTGCACGAATTTCCCGTTGACGATCGACGGCGACGAATCGCGTTCGCTTCGGGTTTTTCGTCGTTGGCCGTTTTAGTTTTTCGATTTTTTCGTTAGAGTCACTCACCCATTGGGCGTACGTTCACCGTCGCGTCGATTATTTTCGGGACGTTCGGGTTTTCTTCGGTGAGAGGGACGGCTGCGGAAATGGTCTTACGCGCGACGGTTTTCTGAACGAACCAGCCAACGGGTTCGTGTCTATACACGCGTTACGTTTATAAATAAATAAACCGACGACGAACACGGCGCGCGCCACCGTCGCCGTTACGAAAACCAGCTTATTATTGTTAAAGGTACTTGGATTTATTAACCGTATCGATATCGAAACGCGACCTACGCTCGGGTGTGTGTACATCACGTCGGTCGTGTAGCGTACGAACTACGCCGTGATTGTACACGCGCCCGGCGCGTCGATCGACGAAATACAATTTATACGGTCCGCTTCCCGATTTCATTTAAGTAAACGACGCGCGACAACTAAAGCCGAAACAGCGGTCTCCCGGACGTTCGGCCGCCACGATCGACGGTTCGCGTTCGCGTTCGACGCTGGTTTCGTTTCGATTTTTACGGAAATCCGTAAAATCGACGGACGACGAATTACAATTTTACTCGCGCCGGTGTAGATTCTAGGGACGGTTTTGCGCGACACTCCGTTTTAAATCCTGTACATTCGAGCGGAATAGACGAATCGAAAAATAATCTACTCAGGGCGTCCCCTTTCCCCTCATACACACACACACACATACACACCGATTTCCGTCAATTACACGGATATATACAACGCGGACGCCTACGTATTAATACGATTTTACGCGACTCGAGACGGGAACGGACGCTTTTCCCGACATTAAATGCGCGCGGGGGGGAGCGGCCGTCTCGCTGCGATTATCACGCCGTTTCGCGTTGCGCGAATAAACTACTGACGTGCCCGTCGCGTGAATTCACGTAAAAACCGTACTACCGGGAACATTACCTCGAATCTGGTATCCATTTTCGGTACGAAACCAAAAAGACCGCCTCGAAGATGTTTTCGGTATAGCCGAATCCCGCGGACTCGTTAACGGTCGGCAACGAGCGCGGTCGCGACGCTCGCGGATAATTAGCAAACGTTACGCGAAGTGGCGCGAACGTCGCTTTTCGTTAGTTTTTACGCGCCGAACAAAAATGGAAAAATGTTCACGGTCGTCCGCCGGACGTTTGAGGCTCATAGGGGAACGGTTCGCGACGGTATACGCCCCAACGAGGTTACGAATTTTATTCGGGACAATTTGTAATTCGTGGTCGGCCGAACGAATTGCACCGACGACACGCGTAACGGATCAACGTGTACATCCCTTCCATCCACCGATCGGAACCGTATAATTGCCACCGGTACGCGCGCGTCGTCGTGCGACAGATTTATAAACGATACGGCGGGTAACGACGTACGCGCGTTTGTACTAAATGCTATAGAAACTATTTACGCGTCTCGTCTACGACGGATAAACATCGATAACCGAATACGATACGGTTTTTCGTGCCCGTCACGACGCGTTGTCCTCCGAGTCGCTAGAAAATCTAAATCGTCGCCACCAAATTTTCGGCAACCGTCGACCCGGGCGGAGAGAGTAATTCGTCGCGGCGGTGGAAACGAAAAAAGTGTACGCGACGGTTTCTAAAAGAAAAAATATGGCGTATTCGTAGAATACCGTCTAGATTCCGAAAAATGTACGTCGCGCGCCAGGTATCGGTTGATTTTTCGTTTTAATAAGTTGCTCGTGCACGAACGCGACGAACTTTTAATAAATACAGGTATGGTTCGTAATTCGTTTTAGTAAGATACTAGTTCGTACAGATCGAACGTTTTGAAATTCGACGATAACAACGATATTTGGAACGGTTCAATTGATGTTTAAAGACGTCGGACGCGAATTTCAGAAAAAAAAACCGAAATCGAAAATACGCTAATCTCGATATACGCGTTAGAAACGTTTCCGATAATTATATAATATCCTAAGGCGACGATTGCAATTCTAACGTAAATCAATTTTTCTACGGAGCTCACGCGCGCCTATTGCCGAGCGCTTGACGTGTATATGCCGACGGGAACGTACACGCGCGCGCCTTTTCGGCTAAGCGAATTATACGAAATGAATACGTTACGGTTATTTCGTTCGACCGTATAAACGATTATCGTTTCGTTGTAACGACGACCGCCGGATAGCCAAACGAATTCCGAACAACCGTACGTACACCGCGACGCCTAATAACGCCTAATTCGGCGTCGTAAGTAATAATATTACGCTCGAAATATTATCGGAATCGTTTTCGGAGTCGATAATTATCACGTAGCGGGTACATTTGTACACGTTATAAATCGCGCTTGACGCGTTCTCCCCGGCGAATTTGTCCGTCGCGTAAACCCCGCCGATAATAAACGTGTACAATACGGACGGTTTAAAAACGAATAGACCGCGAACCGTCCAAGTAGGGCGAAAAAAGAAAGTTTCGCCGATTCCCTCGGCGTCCGTTCAACGCGGACAAAAAGTAATTTTATCCCGTTTCTCAACGTCGTCGTCACCCCCACTGGTACACCGCACGTTACTTCTGCCACTTAATATATAGTTTGCACGCGTATACGTTTATGTATACACACACACACACACACGCAAGCGCGCGCAACTTTAAAGGGATTTTTAAACGATGTTTATTTCGCGTATTTTGTCGAACCCTCGTTCGTCGCGCGCATATATATATATATATGTAGTTTATATTCGTCGTACGATTTTACTACTTTTTTCGAGTCGTTTTAAAAACCGACGCGTCCGATACGTATATGACGACCGACGCGTAGAATTTGTCTCTCTACTTTACGTTTTTCTTAAACGCGATTTTTTAATACAAATATTATAGGTATAGGACGTGGTTTATACCGCACGCGCGTGTATGATATATATATATATATACGCGCGTTATGATATGTAAACCGCGGTATCTCGGTTGTCAATCAGGTCTGAGGGGAAATCTGTAAGAGTGGAAAACAATGTCTCCCCCGCAATGTCCCGTCTACTTTCCGCCACCGCAGCTTTCTGCGTATACGCCGCCGCAGTCGTGGCCGAACGGATTAGGGAGGGGGCGGGGGCGGGTTCCGACGCGAATGTGTCGTCAAGAAGGGAGCGCGCAGATTGGAAAACCGGTGACGACGGGGTGTTTGGCGGCGGTAGGGAAAGAGACGGGACAAAAAAAAAAAAAAATACGCGGCG
>JAIPRN010005271.1:0-11219 GCA_025469175.1 Geopemphigus sp. TES_GeoC_2020 | reverse complement strand
CTTATATAATAAAACATACAAATTATATTTATTTTCGTAGCATTAAATATGATTGAACATGTTTTACTGTGAAAGTAGAAAGATAATTTTCAAATTATTTTCCTGATAATATAATACAGATAGCCGTGAGTATTTTTTGTATTTATTCAAATGCTGTTTTTAAAATAAAACATATTACACTAATTTACCCAATGAAACAAATCATTATTATATAATTATTTACAATAAATAATTATTAATGCAAATTACCCTTAGTCCATTCTCCTATATATATATATTTATATGCCAATTGATTGTTGATATAAAATTAGTTAACATATATCTGAAATATCTACGAAGGAATCTCTATTATAATATATGTTTTTATAATTATTATGTGAATAATTTATTTGTACATAAATATAACGTTGTTTTTATAATTAAACAAATACAAGTTAACGAAAATGCCGTATAATATTATGGATATTGACGTACTTATAATGAAAATAAAAAATATATATATTTCAAAATAAGTATTGGCCCATTAACAATGTTTTATTAAAATACGAATTTATTGTTATTTTAATATTATTAATCTGACTCCAAATTATACATGAAATATCTGTGATATATTATATATTTTGCATTCTTGCAATAAGACATAATACATTATTGGTAATATAAATTTTAAATATTGAGATATTTATTATATTATACCTGTACATATGTTTAACACATATAAAGAAAACAAATAAAGTCACTGCGTGAACTATAGATGAATACGTAATATTGTGTCAGTAGTATGTTAATTTTCAAATTTATTTTCTGATAATATGATACAGAAAAAAGTGAGTAGTTTATGTATTAATAATATGTTGATATTAAAAAAAAAGTTGTACGTTTTAACGGAAGTACTCAATGAAACTAATCATTATTATATAATTATTTACAATAAATAATTGTTAATGCAAATTACTTTTAGTCATTTTTCCCATATATATATATATATATATATATATATATATATGTATATATTGAAAAGATATTTGCCAATGCTCTATATTTTATTAAAATGCCAAATGATTTTTTATTTAAAATTAGTAAACATAAATCTGAATTATAGACGAAGAAATCTCTATTTTATTATATGTGTTTTATAATGTTTTCATAACATGTTATGTGTTAAATATTTTTTTCTCTGATAATTATATGCAGAAAAACTTGAGTAATTTATTTGTATATTAAAATGTTGTTTTTATAATTAAACGAATACAAGTTCACGAAAATGCCGTATTATATAATAGAGATTTACATACTTGTAATGAAAATAAAAAATATATATACTTCAATATAAATATTGGCTCATTAACAATGTTTTATTAAATTACGAATTTATTGTTATTTTAATATTATTAAATCTGACTCCAAATTATACATGAAAAATCTGTGATATATTATGTATTTTGCATTCTCGCAATAAGACATAATACATTATTGGTAACATTAATTTTAAATATTGAGATATTTATTATATTATACCTGTGCATATGTTTAACACATATAAGGCACACAAATAAAGTCACTGCGTGAACTATAGATAAACACGTAAAATTGTGTCAGTAGTATGTTAATTTTCAAATTTATTTCCTGATAATATGATACAGACAAAAGTGAGTAGTTTAAGTATTAATAATATGTTGATTTGAAAATTAAAGGTGTATGTTTAAACGAAAGTACTCAATGAAACAAATCATTATTATATAATTATTTACAATAAATAATTGTTAATGCAAATTACTTTTAATTATTTCTCCCATATTTATATATATATATTGAAAAGGTATTTGCCTACGTTCTATATTTTATTAAAATGCCAAATGATTTTTTATTTAAAATTAGTAAACATAAATCTGAATTATAGACGAAGAAATCTCTATTTTATTATATGTGTTTTATAATGTTTTCATAACATGTTATGTGTTAAATATTTTTTTCTGTGATAATTATATGCAGAAAAACTTGAGTAATTTATATGTATATTAAATTGTTTATTTTATAATTAAACGAACACAAGTTCACGAAAATGCCGTATTGTATAATAGAGATTTATTTACTTAAAAAGAAAAATTAAATTAAATTAAAAATATATATATTTCAAAATAAATATTGGCCTATTAACAATGTTTTATTAAATTAGGAATTTATCGTTATTTTAATATTATTAAATCTGACTCCAAATTATACGTGAAAAATCTGTGATATATATATGTATTTTTCATTATTGCAATAAGACATAATACATTATTGGTAACATTAATTTTAAATATTGAGATATTTATTATATTAAACCTGTACATTTGTGTGCCTTATATAATAAAATACACAAATTATATTTATTTTCGTAGCATTTAATATGTTTGAACATGTTATACTGTGAAAGTAGTAGGATAATTTTCAAATTCTTTTCCTGATATTATAATATAATAATAATATATTAATTATATCTATTTTTCTCACAGTTCTTCCTCGAGTTCTTAAAATTCAATGGTGATGTGCCTACACCGTTGACACTACATACATTTGGTTTACCCGCACACGTTACTGGTGAAACAGCGACCGCACCTCCTGTCCAGCTCGTTTCACACACCATATTCTGTTCACGTCTTTCCCCTCACCTGTTTTCTCCGCGCACATCCAAGATGGGACAAACTGCTAACTTAATTTATTGGACCTCTCATCCTATTTGACTACATTTTAACACCGGCGCACAACTGGACCCAATCTCATTATTCACCTCTTACGACTAGTTGAGAAGCCTTTGAAGAATTCTGATCTCCCATTCCACAGAGATTTAAAGCACACAAAATAAGTTAATTATAATTATATAATAATAATTATTTATTATTATATATCTAATACCTTTAAACGCGCAATTCTTCAATAAATATATATAATCTTAATCTTAGAAACAGCTCAATCGATTTTCATGACATTTAGTATGCAGAGGGTTTTGAGGGCGATAAATCGATCTATCATTTTTAGAAAACGTGTTTTAAGGCAGTAAAAAATGTATTATGTAATATTATAGATTTTATTATTATCACCATGACATAGAATCCTAACTGAACAGAAATAAAACAGGCATTGCAAATAAACTTAGGAGATGGAACAATCTTGAAACAGCTTCCTCAAGATTGTCCTGATATCGTGGCTCGAGCTGCGAAGTTAGAAATTTGACCAAATAATAGAAGGTTTATATAAAAAACAAGTCTTTGGAAAGGTATCAGCTTTTGTATACACTATAGAATTTCAGAAACAAGAATTACCACACATGCGTCTGCTTATAATTATGACATCTAATGACAATATTCATCAACCAGAAGAGCTCGATGACTTGATTTCATCCAAAATACCCGGATATTATGACTTAGAGTTAAGAGAAATAGTACTCAAACGGATGATTCACAACCCATGTGACGTTTTAAATCTCAATGCAACGTGTATGGTTTATAAAAACGGAACAAAATGTCGATTCGACTTTTCAAAATCGTACCAGGAAGTTACGTCTTTAGTAGATGATGGTAAACCAAACTATTGACGACACTATAATCCGCAGTTGGACCTTCACAGTCCCCAATTTTCACACGAATATGCGGTTTATTGCAAACACACGAGATAATCGTCATGTAGCCCCC
This sequence comes from Geopemphigus sp. TES_GeoC_2020, assembly GCA_025469175.1. Taxonomy (NCBI): domain Eukaryota; kingdom Metazoa; phylum Arthropoda; class Insecta; order Hemiptera; family Aphididae; genus Geopemphigus; species Geopemphigus sp. TES_GeoC_2020. The sequence continues at coordinate 7,545 of JAIPRN010005271.1, read as the reverse complement.
TACAACGCATATTTACTGAAAAAATTTAATTGCCATATTAACGTTGAGTATGTAGATAGTATTTTGACTGTGAAATATTTTTATAAGCACGTTTATAAAGGACACGACTGTGCATCGATCAAAGTTGTAGAAGAATAAAGGACGCTAATTTATAATGAAGTAAATACATACATTGAAGGACATTGTGTAACGCCACCCGAAGCATGCGGGCGATTATTTGCTTTTGAAATTAAAAAAAAAGTCATAGTGTCCAACAAATGGATATTCACTTACCTGGACAATATCGGATTACAAACTGAGATCAAATCCATGAAGACTTAGCCGACATTGGCCAAAGAGGGTCTATTCTGGAGATTTTCTTTAAGCACAATGCAGAAATTAAAAGACATAATCAGTCAAACGATAATGTCTCACGTCAATATCATTTTTATTGACAGATGCCTGAAAACTTTAAATGGATTAGAACGTCTAACGAATGGGAGCCAAGGGTTCGTTATTTGCGAATCATTAGTAAGATTCACAATGTGAATTTCGTGGCTCAACCGGAACTTTACCACTTACGATTGTTACTATTTCATGTAAAAGATGCAACAAGTTTTGAAGACCTTCAAACTGTAACAGATATCAAATATCAGACGTATAAACAAGCCTGTTTAGCACGAGACTTGACTTACGACGATCAACAATGGATAGAAGGATTACGAGAATCTGCATTATCAAAAATACATGTAGCAATGATAAGCCTTTTTGTTCAAATTTTATTTTACGGATCTCCTGAAAATCCAAAACGTCTGTGGGAAACATTTAAAGAAAATTTGTCAGAAGATTTTATACATGGAGCCCGGCAAAATGGGCAGTTAATAGAAAATGCAATTAATCGCGGTTATAGAATTATTGCTAAAAAATTAAACACTGAAGCAACAGAAGGTCGACATTTCCAATACTGGGTACAAACTTTTGGCTTTGAAAACATTGATAATTACAATCTTGAAGATAATCAAGAGAATTTGAATACGGATGAATCAGCAGTATTAGGAGAGCAAATGTACCAGTTACTAAAAGGAAAACAGATTGAAGTCGTTAACCCCATTTTTCAAGCTGTAAATAATACAGTTTTTGAAACGAAATGCTTCCTCATCTGGGAGACATTCATATATAAAACTTTATACTACATGCTGAATAGAAAACGATACAAAGTAAAATGTATAGTTTTTCCCGGTATTGCTTCCATATTGTTACCTAATGGACGTACTTCTCATTAAACTAAAAGTACCACTGACGCCAGATTCAGTCTCAAGTATTAAACCTAACTCTTCTAAAGCGAGACAATTAACAGTAATAAATATTTTTCTTATAGATGAAGCTCTGATGCTTCCAAAATATGGTTTGCAGAACATTGATCAACTTTTGCGATCCATTAGAAATTTGGATCTCCCTTTCGGTGGAAAAGTAATTGTACTAAGAGGAGATTTTCGCCAATGTCTGCCTGAACATCAAAGTGCAAATAAAACTGAGTTATTAGATCTTTCTATTAAGCGATGCTCTTTATGGTCCATTTTTAAGACTTTTAAACTAGAAGAAAATATGCGCATTGATATGAGCAACAACAATTTGCTGATTATTTACTAAAATTAGGCAATGACGAACTGACCCTAAATACTATGGAAGAAATTAAATTGCCACAGAATATCATTTCAAGCAACAATCTTATTGATAAAGTATTTGGTTACTGCTTAGCCAATGAAAATTATGAGGGAATGAAAAACAGAGCAATACTCGCGCCTCTTAACAAAATGTTGAAAAAATTAATGATGATATAGTTGCCAAACTTCCCGGAGAGTACAAAATCTACTATAGCCATGACTCAATGAAAGATCAACCTGAGCCGTCGAATTTACAACAGAATTTTTCAATAATGTCAACATTTCAGACTTACCACCGCACGAACTAAAATTGAAAAAAATGCCTTAATAATGTTGTTTCGTAACTTAAACGTATCAGAAGGAGTATACTATAGTGTAAGACTCGTTGTAAAAAGTCTATGCAATCATAATAAAGGCAAAAATTGTTACTAGTGAACAATCCGGAAAAGAAGTACATATACCAAGGATATACCTTGACTCATCAAAAGGACAACTGAGATGCACAATGCAGCGTCACCAATTTCACCTTAGATCTGCATTTTCCATGACTGTCCACAAATCCCATGGATAAACATTCGAATCTGTTGAGTTTAACTTAAAGTCCAGTCCGGTCTTCATGCATGGCATGTTATATGTAGCATTTTCTAGAGTAAAGCGCCATCTTTCAAATAAAAATCCTCGAAATACCAGCAATATAGTATGGAAAGAAGTATTAGGTTAAGACCAGATTTCATAATTAAAACTGATTATTAAATTATTATATTAATTATATAATGATAATTGATAAACTGTAAAAAAGTAATTATTTTTTTTTAATATAATGTTAAACTAATTGCACTCGTGATTTTTATTTAAATAACTAGTTCAAATTGTATCTAAATATAATTTCGACAAAACACGATTTACCAACAAAAAAAAATACCAAGCGAAGCTCGGTCACCCGATATTTATATAAATACACAATAATTTCCAAGAATCTATGATAAATTTGAAGTGTGTATATCCCATGTACATTACAATATGTCTATATATAATTAGAATTAAGGCAATACGGTTTAGAATGTTATATACAATTAATTTAGTGTTTTAGATCAGTATTTAGCTGTAGAATTGCTGGCTCAATCGTAAATAAGAGTATTTTATATTTATTTTAAAAATTATTCCTAATAATTTCGCATATATATTTCAAAATAAATATTAGCCCAAAAACAATATTTTATTAAAATACGACATTATTTTTATTTCAATCTTATTATATCTGACTCTAAATTATACATGAAAAATCTGTGATATATTATGTATTTTGCATTCTCGCATTAAGACATAATACATTATTGGTAATATTAATTTTAAATATTTAGATATTTATTATATTATACCTATACATATGTTTATCATATATAAAGCACACAAACAAAGTTATTGCATGAACTATAGATGAACACGTAATATTGTGTTAGTAGTATGTAAATTTTCAAATTTATTTCCTGATAATATGATACAGACAAAAGTGAGTAGTTTAAGTATTAATAATATGTTGATTTGAAAATTAAAGGTGTACGTTTTAACGAAAGTACTCAATGAAACAAATCATTATTATATAATTATTTATAATAAATAATTATTAATGCAAATTACTTTTAATTATTTCTCCTATATTTATATATATATTGAAAAGGTATTTTCCTACGTTTTATATTTTATTAAAATGCCAAATGATTGTTGATTTAAAATTAATTAACATAAATCTGAATTATAGACGAAGAAAGCTCTATGATATTATATGTTTTTTATAATGTTTTAATAACATATTATGTGTTATAAAAATTTTTTCCCTGATAATCATATGCAGAAAAACTTCAGAATTTATTTGTATATTTAAGTATTGTTTTTATAATTAAAGTAATACAAATTAACGAAAATTCTGTATTTTATAACAGAGATTTACATTCGTATGCCAAAAATAAAAATATATATATTTCAAAATAAATTTGGCCTATAAACAATGTTTTAATTTAAAATTTTTAGTAACAAAAATAATTATCATGTAAAGAAATATTATAAATTTATAATATATAAAAATAAAAGTTAAATGTGCATGCGATTTGTTTGAACGTGCTTCAATACTACTTTGCAATGTACCTGATATTATACAAAACGACGTTAGTCCGGTAGTGCCATCGATATGAGGTTTAACGCGACAATCCGGAAGTAAATTGTAGTGAGCGAGTATTATTCACCAATTATTGGTATAGTGACATCAGATACGATAAAACGCTACATAAATTCGCGATGAAGGCCAAAATTGAGGCGAAGATATAAAATACCGTAAGTTTTTATAATGGAGTTGTTGGCAGCACTTAGTTCATAACTCGGGCAAGACCGTTGTTCCTTCAGAAGAGTGCGAGGAAAACAGCACAGATCAGAGCCTGTGTCCAGTAAAAATTGACGTTTACTGTATAAGCTGTAATGAAAAAGCGGCTTCCGTGCGGTTAGCAGTCATTTGCGGCCGTTATTGACTGCCGGCAGTGTTTGGGGAAAAATCGCATGGAGTTATGCATTTATTTGTTCTGTCACGAAAACGGCAATGATACCAACACAAGTTTTCGTTTGTCTTATTATCGTTAGTCGAAGACGGAAAACGAGATTGGCTGCGTGACCGGTTAAATAAGCGAAACGTTGAGCGATCATTTTAAAGAGTAGCAATCTGTAAGGCAAGTTGATGTATACGTTACACTAAAGCGTTTACTTCACCGGCCGACAGTTCACTGAGAGCGGCTGTTGTAGTAATAGCCATCATGGGTGGAACTACCTCAGCAATTTTGTCGGCAACTTCCGTCAATTTATCTAAGGGTGAATCGGATTGAATTTGTAGAATAGCTTGAAATTGTTGCGGTAAACGTTGTAACCATAGAATGTATAACAAGTTATCTTGTACTTGAGTAGATCCGGCTAACTAACGTAAATGACGTAAGAATCGTAAAGAATTCTTCTACGGAAAGCAATTGGCGTACGCGCTGTTCTTCGATAAGTGATAGACGGCGGATTAATTCCGTTTTAAGATGTTCGTAGCGACCTGTGTCCGGCGGTTTTACGGTAAAGTCATCCACCTTATTCGCGAAACGGATGTCCAATTGCGATACAATAATAATTGTATTTTGTAGAATCTTGCGTTATATTTGCTAAAATAAACTGGGCTTCCGCTTGAGCGATCCATACTTCTGGTTTGTCAGGCCAAAATGGAGGAAATTTAATGGGGACACGACGGATGACATTATCTGGTGGCAGTGTTGCTTGTTATAGGATCTGTTGTATCTGAGACTGTAGAAGTGAGTTTTGCTCTTGTACACTACAAGCTAAAGCTTGTACTATACCTTAAGCTGAGTATTTACGCCGTTACTTATTATATAAGATGACAAAATAAACGCGGTTACGAAAAACGAGAATGAAAAAATGCGTGACGGAACAAAATGTAAACAAACAAACGGTACATGTGAACGGAACGCGAAGAAAAATAAGAAAACGAAAACTGTACGAACGTGTTCTAAAAATACGAAGTCACCAATGTGGGGATGAGGAGTTAAATCAACACAATCATCACCAACACTTCAACGTTTTATATTTTGTTCACTTGCTAAAATAACACGAGTTAAAGTATAACTAAAAACAGCATACCACGTACAACCACGAGAAACAACTACGTAGTTGATCCTGTAACAATAATCCATATAATATTTTTAACCTCGCTATATGTGTGGTACTAGTGCTTGCGAAACAGTGTCTCCGCAAAGTAATAGTTATATGTTTAATAAAATCTTACATCGAATATTTGTAAATATTGAGTGATTGATTGTAATTGTTGACGAAGTTGTCCAACACTATATTCTATTAATATCAGTTTTCTTGACGAAATATAATTTACACAATAATATCCACGAACCTTTATAATTAATTTGAATTATATATATATCCCATGTACATTGCAATATATCAAAATATATAAATATTTGGGCAATATAGTTCAAAATGTCCTATAAAATTAATATGGAACTCGTAGAATAGTGTTATTTAGTAGCAAATTATGGGCTGTTTTTAAAATTAAACGTAAATGAACTATTACTCAATGATAATTACTCGATGAAATAAATAATTAATAACGTTTCCGTATCATATTGTGTAATAAATAAGTGTACTACGGATTACTCTTAGTTATTTTGGCTTTATATATATATATATATCAATCTAAATATTTGCCTATACTCTTCTTCTTCCTTTTCCTCGCCTTATTCTCCCAGCTATTTGGGGTCGGCCACCTGGTCCTCAACCTCCACTTGACTTGATCTCCCACATCATTCACGCACACACAAGCAATCTTCATATCCTCAATCGTATTCAACCACTTCTTTTTAGTCTTCCCCTTCCTCTTCTTCCTTCCACACTCAATTCCATAACTGTTCTTACTGCTTCCGAATCTTCTCTCCTCATAACATGCCCAAACCATCTAAGTCTATTCTCCCACATTTTATCCATAATCGACGCTATTCCTACGCTTCCTCTTATATAATCATTTCTTATCCTATCTTCTCTTGTCACTCCACTCATCCATCCAAGCATTCTCATCTCTGCTACGCTCATTCTCTGCTCTATTTTCTTGTCCACCACATAAAACTCTGAACCATACAACATTGCTCCTCTCACTACACTTTTATGGAACTAACCTTTCAACTTCATTAAAATTATATTATCGCAAAAGACACCAGACGCTTCTCTCATTTAATCCACCCACACCTAATTCTATGCTTCACATCCTCATCAATCCCCCCCGTTCTTTTGTACAAAAGACCCTAAATATTTAAAACATTCAACCTTCTTAATCTCGTCCCCATCAACTGTCATTCCACTTTTTGTTTAATCTACTTGTTCCTTTTCCTCAAACTTATACTTTATATACTCTATCTTACTTCTATAAATATTTGCTTATACCCAATATTTTATTAAAATATGGTATTTATTTGAATTTAATGTTAGTTAATTTGATTCTAAATTATTTAGGGAATCTGTGATATATTACATGTGTTTTGTAATATCAAAAATTTATTACACATTATTGGTAATATTTAATTTAAATGTTGATATATTTATTGTAATATAACTATAAACTAATAAACTTACTTATATAAACTAACTTGTTTATCATATAAAATAAAATGTAAAATTCAGTTATGGTCTTGGCATTTTATATGTTTGTACAGTATATTGTATTAGTAGTATTTATATTTTCTAATTTTTTTTCCTAAAAAGAAAGCATATGGAATCGTAAGTAATTTATTTGTGTATTTTAATGTTCAAATTAAAACGAATATTTGTTATTGAAAATACTTTATATAGTGACGCAATGTTATATACTTTTTGTAATAAATAATTGTAATAACAAACTACTATTGGTAATTTCCCAATATATATATTTTCCAAAAATTAAATATTCGCCTATACTAATTGCTTTTTAAACCGACGAAGTAACGGTTAATAAAATATTATCACTGAAGTGATTTCATATTTATATTTTTGATTACAAATATTCTAAGTTACTTCGTTTATATATATATATATACTTATACTTATTTTAAAATAGATATTTGTTTACAATGAATGTTTTATTAATATACAAAATTTTCGTTAATTTTATATTTTCAAATTTGACTCTAAATTATATATGTAGAAATTTGTATTATAATTTGTTTTTTTAATAATTTTATAAGATATAATGCGTTATTGGTAACTTTAATTTTAAATGTTCAGATATTTATTATTTTAAACCTATAGATTTATTAACATTATACAATTAAGCACCCTTAATAGGTTTATAATTTTAGCTTTTATATGTACGTAAACATAATATTGT
>JAIPRN010005270.1:0-11222 GCA_025469175.1 Geopemphigus sp. TES_GeoC_2020 | reverse complement strand
GTAGGTTTATTTTCGTAAACGATCGACGTTTTTCAAAAAAATGAAAAAAAAAAAAAAAAAAAACAAAAACGTTGTACGAAACCGAAATAATGTGGAAATAACTGTACGACGCGTATCCTGGTAACGAAAACTATTAAAACGCGATACGCTCCCGCCGACGCGTCGATTGACCTTATACGATGTGTGTGTATATACATCGGAAAAAATCGCGCGACCAACATATGGTTAACTGGCCGTATATATATCGGGTTTATTTCCTTTTTTTTTTTTCTCTCGTACTTTCGATTAAATAATAAATTGTTAAATAACCCGAGTCCGCGTGTGTACACGCCGGTATACCTAATTCGTATTGTTATCGTATATTGTTCGCCTTTCGTTTTTTTTTTTCTCTCTTCATTTCTCCCCCACCCCCCATCCACCACCCCGGGACAGGTTTGTCCATTCGTTACACGCGCTATTCATAATGTTACGCCAGGGCACTTGGTCGTCCGCCGTCCGGGCCACCGTCATATATTACCTACCCGTGCGCACAAAAAGGCCGAACGTCACACCGCGACGTAACCGTTAAGGGTCGGTACGAAAATTTGTCGAAATTCTCCCCGTGGGGTGGTGGTGGTGGGGGGGAGGGGAGACGACCGCCGGCCACTTACGAACGTTAGCCAAACGCGTCGAATAGACGATAAAAACAAAACACGTCCCCGGCAAAACGACGTACGCCGAAAAACAATTCGTTTCCACAAAACTCGAACGTAAAAACGATCACGGCGTCACGTCCGCGGTCCGCTTTCCTTCGTTTCCCGGTACGCAACCTTCAATGTTCGTGCGCGACGATCGCGTGGTCCATCCTTTAGACATAACCACCTCCCCCGCCGTCCGTTCGGTCCTTACCTTTACGCGTTGCCGCGACGTTTCCTCCTCTTAATAGATCCCTGCCGTCGTTCGCGTCTTTCGGACGGTGCCCCGTTTCGCCGATGGTCCCCTCTTCGTCGCCAGAATACCGGGGGAAGCTGCTAGCTGTGTAATATTAGCGCGCCGGGTCGGTACGATTAAGTCCTCCGTCGACTTAACCAGCGTACCCCACATGTTGTGGTTGAGGCGCCCACCTCGGCCGCGACGTGATGGCTGTGGGACGGGCGCAAAATATCGGGGCAACTAAACCATCCGCACCCGGCGGCGGGACCGAACGACATCAGTCGTCGTCCCGCTTCCGTCATATATTTGGGTACGGATTACTACGACTAGTTTTCGGCGCTGGTGGTCCGTTCGGACGACCCACGGCGCACCTTGAGTAGTGCCAAACGCTGGTAGAAGGTGCGCCGGGTCAAAGGGGTCCCTCTTCGTTTCTTCTTCGGCGACAGTCTGCGGCGCACGTCGTACGATAATATTTTACGCGTAAAAGGCGTCCGGTATAATGAAACGCCGAATATACGCGCGGTCGGGCCACCGTGCGGCGCGGCGACTCGGTTACGGTAGTTATCGACGTTCGTCAATCGTGTTCGCCCCGTGCCGCGTCACGATGAATAGATCGCCGACGAACGTGTACGACAGTGTCTCGTAAGTCCGGATACTTGACCGGTCCCCGGGGGGGGACTCTGTCCGGATCAAACGGAATCGACTTTCGAAAACGTATCCGGAATCACGAAAAACGGTAAATATCGACGTTTCGGTGGTGATAGACGATTTTTTTACGGTCCAATTTCGCGAATAAACGATTAGTAGAAAAACGTAAAAAGAGAATCTCGCCGATTACAACGACGTTTGTTCGTCTCTTCGTATTCTATTAGCCGCGTTTCGCCCGTTCGTCCGCCCGGATTAGCCGAATGTAGCCCGGACCTAGCCACGCTCTACCGTAATAAACGAAAATCGTTGGCCGTTGTTCGCCGGCCAATTCGACGTGGCCGCGCACGTACGACGTCTCGCTAGTCTCGCCGTCACCGAGCGCGACGGCGGCGTTCGTTTATTATCGGCGATTCGCCGCCAATAATAATTCCGCCGCGGACGACCGTCCGGTTTTACCCGCCAACGAGAAGACGAACGGCGAATATTTGTCACGGCCGTGCCGCGCCGGTTCCGCGTTTATATTTCGTACCGAAGAGCGAACGCTTGGAACGCGCGGGGTGGTTGTACCTGTTTACGATTGCGAGGAACTTTAGGGAAAAAAAAACAAATTAAGGCGCGCCGATGTATATAGCCGGTTGGACCGCCACGCGATCGGAACGATTTAATTCGACGTTTTTTTTTTTGTACTCCGGTAAGGGACGATTTTTCGATAATAATTACGACCTTTTGTGACCGAGGAGAAAAAAGAAACGTTTCGGCCATTCCTTAAACGGTTGACGGTCACGCGTACGTACGCTTGTCAACCGACGACGATTATTAATCGGACGGGTCGGACGCGATTGAACGTCGACGTCGCCGGTTTTTAAGCGTCCATTTTCACAGGGCGTGTAAACGGTTTGCGGTTTCCCGAACCAGACATGGTGACCCGGTACGGTACGTGCGTAACGAACGGACGATTTGGGCACCGGTGCGGGCAATTCGCCGGTCTCCGTCGCCGTTCTCCGACGTCTAATCGGACGGACACCGGAACGCGGGAAGTAAGGCGATTCGTGTTTGTACGAACGTTGTTTTTCTCGCCGTAACGCGTTTCTTCGGCGACGCCCGGAAACGTGTCCCGGAGAAATACCGATTAACGGCGACGTTCATTTTGGTAAACGTTTTTTATTCGCTCTCGAGACGTCGTCGAGTGTTTATTACTATCCGAGTACGCGTATTTTCTACTTAAAAAATAAATACGACCGGTATACGTATATTATAAAAAGCGTAAAACCGTTACGAGGAGGGGAAAATACGGAATATTAAACGATCAATTAATTAATAATTGTTTCGTTTATACTTCGGTAAATTCAATTTAAAACGACAAATCGATATATACATAACCTATAAGATAGTATACAATGAATAGCGAACGTTAACGTAATTATATAATCTCCGAGCGCGTAATTGTTATAAAAAAAATCGATTAATTGTTTATTACTGTTTACGTTCCTTATTAATGAAACACGAGGGGTTAAGGGACGGGGCCAACGTGACCCTTGAAATTAACATAGAACGTTTTACGGCCAACTCTCCAGGATCGTCGCTATCGGCGGGCTTAGCGTTTTAACGACCGCGAGCACCCGCCCTACGCAGACATACACGAAACGGACGTACGGCCAAATCGGAATTTCGTACGTACGAACGGACGGCTCGTATACGGAATTTAGAACGGGAAAAATTTATCGACGTTACGATTATCGGTGGGAATATTTTTCGGGTAATAGTTGGGACGGAGTTGGGCGGCGAACGTTCGTAACACGAAATCAAAAATTAATCTGTCCGTAAATTCGGCTTCGTCGTGCCACGCGGAATATATAATGTTCGCCTTCGGTTGGACGACACGCGTCGTCGTAAAACGGGCGGATTTTTAACGACCCGCCCGGCGCCGAACGAACACACGACGGTGTCTGTCTGGTCCGTGGGGCGGTTCTTTTGCCGGATAGTTTCGCAACGTCTCGGGAGGTTTGTTTTTACGGCGCCCCGCGTTATTTCCGTTACCGGGAAAGCGAAAAACCCAATAAACCGAACGTCGGCGATTTATTTACGGGCGCCGGTAAAACCGATCGCGGACGCCGAATTTCGGCTACAAGCGCGCGTTGTTATTCGTCTCGGCACCGCGAACGCCGGCGCGTCACGTAGTCGTGCCGGAATAGTAGACGGGGAACCGTACCGGCGGTTCTAACGAGCGGACAACCGATTCTCGTCGGACGACACGCGCGAGCGCCACACAACGGTGTTTGTTCGTCGGCCCATCACGAGGTACCTATCGCGGAAAACGATACCACCACTCCCAGACGCCACTTCACCGACGGCGGCGACGGGATTGTCGCGTACGTGCGCGCGAATAAACCGACCCCACACACACACACACACACACACACACACACACCGGTGGGAGGGGGAGAAGGGTTTACGTTTCGTCGTTTAATTAATTAGTGGGCGCGCGAGGGCGGGGGGATGTTCTCGTTTTTAAATAAACACGTACGCGTGCCGCGATCGCCTCTGGCCACGTACCCGAACAAATAGCGAACAATATTCGTCGGCACGGTCGCCGAAAAGAAAAACGAAACAAAACGTCCGCGTGCGGGGCGAATTGAAAGCGCGCGCGGACGGCGAAAAACGGCGAGATTTCACCCACCGGCCGTCCGTCACGCGCGTCGTACCGTTTTTTATTGGCGCGAAAGTATTATTATTATAAAACCGTCCACCGGTTACGGGCGGTGGGACATTCGTGGTGACACGAAAACGTGTATCCGGTGGACCGCCGAAACGAACAATAATCGTCGTCGACGGCGCGGCGAAACGTCCCGGAAATCGGGAATTATCGGTTTTTGCGAAATCCGTTCGATAGGCGCGCGTAACAGGGCAATGACGACGGCGTGTGACGGGCGCCCGAGAAATAGGGTCCGGAACGTGATACCCGAGTACGTATACAAGCGCACACACACACACAATATACACGCACGAGCGTATTCTAATATTACTTAGTGCTCGGGCACCCTAAATGTAATAACGGGAGGAGAAAAAAAAACTGTGGACGGAAAACGTTAGCCGCGCGAAACGGTCGGCGGGTGTGCGCGCGGAAACGACTAAATAACGAATACGCTATTATTATAGGCGCGGATATATACGTTCACGCGGCGGGGCCGGCCCGGGGAAACGGGCGAAAATCAATTTCGTTATTTTTCGGAATTTTAGTAAACGAACGCGTCCGGGTCACCATTTTTCGATGCTTATCGAATTCAATTAGGGCGATTCGAAACCGACGGTCGAACGAAATTACGATTTAGCGACGACGTAGCCAATAATAACGGCGTAAAAATTTAGTTTATATATATATACGTAAATTCGGCGGGTCATTTCGTCCGGTCGATTGATCGTCGACGATAAGGTACGTTCGTTGTTTACAGTTTACTTACGAAATCGCGTTAACGTTTTGTTCGTGCCCGACGGGCACCCGTCCGTCGTCACGCGGGATGGCACCGTTCGTCCGGCGACCGGTTGGTGAAATGGCCGAACGTCTATCGGTCCGACGAACGGGCCAATTCAAAAACGAAAACGGTCGAACGTAACTCGTATAAAACAAAAAAAACCGTTCGGTTAGTCCGAATCACTACTATTCGACTATGCCCCGTCCGGCGTTAGGATACGCGTACTAATGTCGACGGCGTTCGATCGTGCGCGCCGTAGGTGGAATTCCTGAAAACGAACGAAAATCGTCAACTACCGTTCGACGTTCGCGAAAACTCGAAATCTACGCCGACCCCCTAATTGTTATCGTACGAAAGAACCGTTCGACGGTAGAGACATTTTCACCGACGCACGGCGTAATATATACCGATAAGGTCGTATGGACTCCAAATGCCGTCGTACGCGACCTTTAGTAATTACGCGGCAGACGTGTGTAGATAAATGTATACGATTTGACGTTAAAATAACGCGTATAAAAATTAACACGCGTTTTTAACGATTTAATGAAATTCGGACGGTGCCCGTTTTTTGTATTGTATTTTTGCTGCGGGAGAATTTGAACGTGACAGCTCGTTTCGGATTCAATTACAATACTAATCACGGCTTCGGTTTCGTTGAATGATCGCGAGAAACAAATAGAAATTCGTCGATCGAAAAGCTCGAGCGCTCTTAGACCGAGAAACGAAAAAGAATTAGATAAATATCAAAATCGTCACGACAGGGAGAATACCGTTTATTGTTGCCGCTACGTAGCGGACAAACGTAGAGTATGTAAAAACTATTCCGACGTCGTATTCAATTTTCGAGTATAAATTTCGCGAAAACTCGCGCGACCCAAATTGCACGGACGTAGTAGCGTAGACGTACCATTGAATCGCGCGCGTCGGACGGACGCCCAACAAAATAATCGAAAAACTAAAAAAGAAACCGACCGGATGTCGAAAGAAAGCGCTTTTACGTCTCGAAGTCGGCCGAAACACGCCTTGGTTTTCGGGTACGGTCCGTCGAACGAAAAAACGAAATTTCGGTTAGGGACCGCGGCGCCCTTTATTAACCACCCCTATATGGTAACAGCACCTCCGGCAACTGCGAGCAGTCACACCGTTTTTTCCGTATCGATAATAAAACCGAACGCGGAAAAACACTTTGTACGTAAATACACACGCGCACAAACACACACACACACATATATATATATATATATAAATAATCGACCGACGTACGCGTACAATGTTAGAGGGTCGACGAGAGGGGAAAATCTAAATGACGCGCGGAACGGTTTTACGTTTTGTTTTTTTACGCGTTATCTACACGCGTATAAACGTACAGGAATAAATGTCGAATTTTCGATATCGTAATTAATACGTTTATAACGTTTCGTGGTTTCGGCGTTTTCGGTTTCCCCCGACGAATAGATCGAAATCTCGTAGTCGCGTCGAAAACGCACGTGGTAAAAGCGCCGCTACGACGTATATTGAACGTTTCGTATTTGTCAGTACCGCGGGCCCACGACGAATGCCCGAATAAGTCTACCTCGCGTTCGTCCACGATAACGTTTTCGGTTCAAACGCCGATGATCGAACGTGCCGGACATACCGGGTTGAAATCGTTCCCCGGCGTTGGCGCCGTGGTCCGTTTCGGGTCTACCCTATAACGAAACGGGTACGATTCCGATCGGCCGAACGCGAAACGTCCACCGGCGTATGGGTAAACGGGCGTAACCGACATTATTTTTATTCGACGTGAGGGATCGCGAACGGGCGACGGTCTGTTTTCGTACTGGCCGTCCCGTTCATTTACACGCCACAGGGCCGGCGGAACGTGCGTTCGCTGTTTTCGTCGAGTTGTTATCGTGTCGTGTAAGACGCGCGCGTTATATTTAACCGCGGGACGGCGGCCGTTCGAATTCCGCGTGATTTGCGCGACGAACAACGGCGCGTCAGGTCGCGTAATATTTCAGCGTACGTATATATGTCGTGTACGGCGCCGGCCGTCCTCCACACGCCGCCGGTAGGTTCCCGTAAATAACGCGTTTTTTCGCCCGTTCGCGACACGCGTAAATCTTAAACGGCCCACGCATCAAACGGCCGGGGACACGAGTCGTAAATATTAAACACGCGCGTATTCGGCGGCAAAGCGCGTTTAGTTCGTTAATGTAAACTTGGCGAGCCGTTCACTCGCGTTTTTGCGACCTAGACGATCGGAGGCATACGTACAATAACCCGGCGGCGCCCTCGTTTCCAACTGAACTGTACGCGCGCGAATTACGGCGTAGATCGTCGAGCGCCCCGTCGTCACGTTCGTCGATCCACAGAACGCCTCGCGTGGTTTTTTTCGGCCGGACGCGTGTGACGCGCGTGAAAAACCCGAACGTTTTTTCGGCCGCCGAATATGTCGGCGCGCTTTTAAGTAAGTAGAACGAACGCCAGTTTGGAAATCAACCGTCCGAATTAGTAGCGAAATCGCGCGTTCGTTTCAGCTACTCTTACAGGCGTCGGAGTGGACGGAACGCACACACAGCGTGTATATCGGCCGTATACGGAACGGTACGGAAGTACAGATACAATAAGCGACGCCCATCGGGCAACTGGTGCAAGTGTGCGAACAATTTTCGCGACCCCATCCCCGTGTCTCAAGAACTGCTTGGAGTTCACATAAACGTGCGTTTAAAAATCATTTTCGACTCGTTTCGTCGTTAATAAAAGCGTACGAACGTTTTACTGGCAGTTCAATGTATTCGTGTCTAACGAAAATCGCGTAACCGAACAACGTAGTACTCGAAACGTATTTAAAAGTCGAAAAACGTATCGACATTTTAGCCCGGCGACGCTAAAATACCGATTTTTTTTTTGGCTATATAAAAAACGAACCTATACCCGAATACGTTTTTTCGTCGTCAACAATCGACTATCGCGTAAACGCGCCGCTAATAGCGTTTCGTTATTTACGGTCGTTAATTACGAATATTAAACGTTCGTGTAGTTTCGCGGAACAATGTTTCTCGTCCGTCGTCAATAATACGCCATAGATTTATGTCGACGAGTATATATATAGTGTCGGACAAACGAAATTTCTATAAAAAAAAAAAAAACGTCGGCGCGTACAATTTTCGCGGACGGATTATTTTATGTTTTCCAATTTACGCGATACGGAGACTGCGACGGGCTCGCGGGACGTTCGCATTTATACGTCCGCGCGTGTAATATTAAAAAGTCGTTAGTTTACAGGTGTCTGTTAGGGTTCGTTTAAAACGCATTAATATAACGGGGACGACTTCTCATTAATTACGGCCACGGTGTTACGGCCGAAACGGTTTTTGGAAGTTTCGGCTCTAAATGCGAGCCGACGCCGACGGAGAACGGGAATATGTTTTTAACCGAACGAAAAACAAGGTACGGAGGCGACGTCGCCAAAACGAACGGCGCGTTATTTCCGTTAGTCGTTCGCCGAGCGAAAACGAATAAATACGCGCGCGTGTACGTACGTACGTAATACAGCCCGATGGTTCGCCATGTGCACTGTCTACCGTATTGTCCTCCGCGTTTCTGTCCAACGTCGTCTCGCGTTGCGTTCGGACATTTCGTTCAATCGATTCGTTCGATTACGTCGCGCCTTCGTGTTTACCATTCATCCGATAGATGGAGAGCGGCGATCGTAACTACCGTACATCGGGAATCTTAACTATCGGACATTTCTGACCGTCCGGGTTAGGATACACGGCCAATATCTGTTACGGCGCACCATTCCGCGCGTACGTACGCGTGTGCGTGTTCGTTCACACACGTTCGTCGAGTTTTCGAAATCGACGATTCCCGCGAAAATATGTTCGCGTGACAACGGTTTTCCCGTTCGAAAAAGTCGAAAATCAAGTCGATCGTGACACGGGAAAACGGTCCCCGCGGCGAAAGTTCACGAAGAACGCGGTCGGCGGGTCCGGAAATGATTATCGTTTCGATTAACGTATAATTACGGACACGTGGCGTTTTTCGGAACGTAAACCAGGGCAGGCGGGGAACGAATTTGTCGGCCGGTTATTCGTTACGTCAGACTTTTTAAACGTCCGATAATCTTTGTGGAGCGACGATAATAAATTCGACCGAACGGATAAACGAATTCATTACGTCGCGCTTGTGTTCCGTCGCCAAAAATGTGTCGAAATATTTAATAACAACGCTACCGTTGTTGTATACGTGTGCGCGCATAATGAAAATTTAATATCCTCTCTCGGAAATATAATTATTCGGCGAATTTCGTTAAGTATTTATAGCCTACGAGGTTTATGAAGCGTAGACCCATCCGCTATAAAATTATAACCCGGGTTGGGTTGTTCCCGTATAGGAATCGACATCGTTATAATTACTTCGTTACCTTAGAATGGACGAACGTCTTACTCGGAGCATACACCGTACACGTTCGACGATCGTTTCGAAGCTATTTAGTTAACCGGCCACGATATCAATCCGTGGTTTTTTTTTTTTTTAATTTCGTTCGTAATCGAACGGTAAATACGTTACGTTTATACGGAATCGTTTTTACGGGTGTTCTAAAAAGTCGATTACGTTAGTCGAAACGAAATTTGAAAACGAATAAACGAAACGTATTTAAGTTCGGTATTTCCACCGTGTAAACGTACTCAACGAATTTGGTTCGTTTTCCGAAAATCTTCGTCGCCGATTTATATTACCGAAATTTCCGTCCGTGAATTGTTGATCATACACACACATGCGCGCGGTGTTTATAGTATCGTTTTTGTCTTGGCCACCCCGAAAGTCCGTTCGAAAGAATACGTCGTAGGAACTATCGAAATATAACGCGTAACGAAATGGACCGTTAGCTCGCGGGCCATCCGTAATTTCGAAAACCTCGGGCAGAAAGTTTCGTTCGCCGCGCGACATACTGTTATCGACAACGTCGACGCGGCCCGCCGAACGACGTGATTTGTCCGAAGTTCGTACGAAATCGTTTCGTCGGCCCTCGCCCTCCCTCCTCCTCCTCCTCCTCCCTCACCCCGGACGAACGCGCGGCTATTACCGTAATTCGAACGAGGGGCGAAAATGATCGTCCGGCCGTGCACGTCAATCCGCGCCGGTCGATCGTCACCGGCGCGTCGGTTGTCCGTACGAAAACAACGGAACGCGTCAAACGCGGGCCCGTTATCGCGTTCTCGATAATCCTGAGCAGGAGGAGGTCGGCTCCGTCGGGCCCCGGGCGGGAGGCCGTCGTGGCGCGGCGCGAATGGTACGCGTAATTGAAAACGAAACGCCCGGGGGTCAATGGGACTGAGACTCGAAAGCGGAGCGGTTTAACGGAAGCGGGAGGGGAACCCGCGGCGGTCGAAGCGTTTTTTTTTTGTCGGTATTATATATTAAAAAACCGCGATCGTGCGTACGTTTTTCGCGTCGCCCCCGCGCCGCGACCGAATCGAAACAAACGAAAACACCGCCGGGCTATAATAATTTATATCCGTCGACGCGAAAAACAAAAAACGCCGAGCGCTCCCGTACGACGTATGCGCCGACAATATCCGGTCGCGAATATCGAAGCGCGAACACGACGGACGGCCGACCGAATAAATCAATGGACGGAAACGGCGCGCGTCCATCGCGAAAATTGGCCGGGATGTCGACGTAAGTGATAGACGCGTTTCGTATTCCTTTTGGAAAGTTCCGTGTTGGTGGACGAAATTTCGTTATTTTACTGTCGTTCGATCGGTACGCGCGTATTTTTATACGTAACGTTCGCGCACGTCCGTCGTATTCGTATAAAATAATGACAATAAGGGACGTCGGTATTAAGGGGGGGAGCGGGCCCCGTCGCACTCGATCACTATACTCTCGAGCCCGTACTACCGTTTACACGATACAACTGTTGTCCCAATCGAGACGTCGGCCGGGTGGGCCGCCAATAAACGTTTATTATTTCAAGGTTAGGATAGGAGACTTTGGACGTTATAGCTCTATAATAATCGGTATCGCGTACGCGGGAAGAATTCGCGGCGATTTTCAAGACGGCGTTTACACGTTACCGCGGTATCGGTAGCCAAAACACTCGACCCCCTCCAGCCCCAGGAGAACAACCGTACCGGCCGTAAAACCGCCTGACGAACGAAAATCGCTTCTGTCCCGGTACCGGGAATATACCGGTTTTATTGA
>JAIPRN010005269.1:0-11222 GCA_025469175.1 Geopemphigus sp. TES_GeoC_2020 | reverse complement strand
GTGTGTGTGTGTGTGTGTGTGTGTGTGTGTGTGTGTGTGTGTGTGTGTGTGTGTGTGTGTGTGTGTGTGTGTGTTATCATATATATGATGATCTTGTTCTAAATAATATTTTGATTGTTAGAATTCGTACGACTCGAAACTAGGTAATAATAAGGTAAACAATTGGACAATTACAAAAGTGTATTAAAAAAAAAATCAGGTTAGGTGGAATAAATTTGGATAAACCGCGTAATTATTCGAACCCTTTTAATTCAACAATTAATTTTTTATTAAAAAACCATGGTCAATATATATATACATAAACATGAACAATTATTTAAGACACTTGTGAAAATAAGTAGAAATAAAATGTTGCGTGTTCCACCAATTACTTTATACGTTCACTTCGAAAATGCTGTTAATTTCGCTTTGAGTTTTTGAAGATTATTTCAACTTGAATGACGCTATATAAGTTGTCAAAAAATTGATTAAACTTTTGAATATAAACACAAAAATGAAAAAATATTCTACTTATGCTGTGTACCTAATACCCTTTTTTTTACGTTAACGGCAATACCCTCACTGTCCCGGAAAGCCTGAAGGCAGTACTTCGGACCAATGAGTCGCCATCGTTTATTTAAAAATTCAAATAAAGTTTTACAAAAACGATCATCCTTGAGGGTGTATCTAATGCCCTAATGAACGTTTCACCACATTTATTATTGATTTATTTTATGGACTATAAAATATTTTACGATATATTTTTCAAAATGATTTATTTATATATGTGTATCTGTATAAAAAAATTTTAAAAATTAGTTTATTTTAAAGGAATTCAACATGTTGTATTATTAGTAACATTTCAGGTATAAAAGGTATACATAAAATCAATCACTCAAAGTAATAATAATTTTGAAAAAAATTCGAACTCGGTCTCTTTTCTAAATAGTCGGAGAAATCTATTTTTGTTATTTTAATTGAAACTGTGTTAAAAACCATATTCTTTTTTTGAAAAATGGTTCAAATAAAATGAGAACGAAATAGTCGATCAAAAATCGATTTCCATAATAACCTAGAGAAAAGGTAGATGCGTTAAAATTGTTGAACGAAATGAAAATGTTTTCATTTTAGCTGGTCGAATTCTTATCTAGTTTTTAGGTCATGCGAAGCGCGTAAAATAATTAAACCTTTTCGAATTATCGACATGCTTATGTGTATAAGAGTCGTTGGCGTACGACGCTACACGGCACCTACCTGCGCATGTTAATACCGAATGGGTTATCGAATTGGACGGGAAATTTTTTTTGCTACGACTACCAATATTTTAGAGGTGATACAAAAATATCGCTTGTCAACATATGAAAAATACGACTCGTATGTCATTATATACCCGAACATTGAAAAAACGTATTGCATATTTGTCAGTTCTGCAAAAGAACAAAAAATTATCTCCGTTCCATAATCACCAAAAATCGATTGAATTATCTGATTGATACAGATATTGTTCTCTCTTGATTTTTAAAAATATGATTTCGTATTTTTTATCTTAAAAATCAGGACCTATTGTTTTAGGATAATGATTTGCGTAATCCAATATTGTCATGGAATTTTGAAAATAAATAACGAGTTGAACGTGTAAATCTTAAGGTATCCGTCACAACCGCCGTTTATTGCAAATTACTTTTAATTTTACGGTGGCACTAAACACATTGGAGTTTCGACAAAAAGGTGACATTAAACTTCGTTAAAGAATGACGATCAAGGTAAATCCGTCTCTAAAAATTCACGTCCATAAACGTTTCGAAAATGATTTTATAGAATAGTGCTTAATAAGCGTTCGGTGCCGATCTTCTGAATTATCCGAAAGCTTTTAATCAATACGGTTAACCGTACATATTTATAGTGTTTTTGTATATGGATAATGTTAAAGTATAATATCAGCGGCAGGCGTTTTTGTCATATGTTCGCAATTTTATACAATGTTATATCGTAATATTTCTTTTCCTTGGTATTGTTTTCTATCGGAATAACATTTCATGGTGTATTTTTCTTATTGCCTCTTGATTACGGACCTAAAACGTATATTCATAGAATTTCGCTAAAAAAATATTTAAATATGCGAGGAACGTACGTGAAAAATAATTCGCAGAAAAGTGTATTTATTAAGTAAAACAGATAATTTCGATGATTAATGTAATAATACGCGTAAGAAGACAATTTTGACATTTTGAATATTAAAATCACGAAATCCAACTTCAAAGCTATTAAAAAAAGTCGAGTTATATAATTATTGAAAAAGAAAATATAAACATGTATATATATATATAATAGGCGACGTGTACTTTTTGCTAAACAAAATAACTTGTAGGTTATACATTTCACTGTACGCTAAATAACGCGTTCGATGCCAATAAAATTCACGGCCCAAGTTATAAAATAACCGTTTCTTTCCGAATTTTATCGTTAACTGGAAATTATATTCAATTAAATAATGTAATCAACAGATTGATTTTTATTATTCTCGCATAGGTTTAAGATGTGTATATACGGAAAAGTAATCCGAATTTTGATAGCCTACATAATTCAACTTAAACGGGATATAATGTAGCGAATAATACGCACGTTCAAGCACATGACACGCGTACAGTCCAACAAGTTCACGTCGTGTTAAAAGTATATTTGAACCAGTGATAATAATTTACACGGTAACGACGTTATTGAAGTGTCTATGTTTGTTTTACTAGAAAACGCGTTCCCACACCTCGCCAGCAATAATTTCATATTATTTATTTATACAAAGCGATAAAATATAATGATGTTTGTAATATTCTTAAATTGAATGCTAATAAACAATAATAACTGTCGAAAGTGCTCAAATAACGAGTGTCAGGAAGTTAAAGCGGAATAATTTAAACAATTATCCAAATATATTTTGATAATATTAAAATTTAACCAAATAACGATACCCATAAAATATTCTGGTTTATAAATCATATATATATACACATCTCGCCAGTATAATTTAAATATGATTACAAATTAATGATTTAACGGGTCGTCACCGTAATTATAGAAATGAAAATTGTAAGAACATCTTTATCATATAGTTCGTAATTGAGGAAATTATTCAGACGAAAGTGTACGGGACATTTGATCGTGACTTTTTAAAAATATAGATATGTACGGATAGTGTACAGATATTGGTTATATTGCGCAATATATATCCATATATAGGCCAAGTTTGGTTAAAGGAATTTACTAGCACAGAGTTTAATAGTAATTAATTGTTCATAATATGTATTATATTACGTGGATAAAATGTAGCGCGTCCCGTAATAATATCGTTTGATTGTATATTACATTATTAAATTTTGAAATGCTTTTAAAATGAGAACCATCGTCAATTGAACGACACATCTTCCCATATGTCTATAATGTATAATAAACGATAATAATAATAACAATAAAATTTAAGAAACGGTACGCGCGTTCCTTCGTAATTTACGCTATAAAAACGTTCTTATTGAAAACAATTGTACCGAATTTTGATTAACGTATTATAAGGAAAATTAATAAAAACGTTTCGACGTTCGATAAATACCAACCGTAAAATACGGTTTACCTCGTCGTTTCGTTGTACAGAGGCTGAAAATATCGACAAATTAGTCAAACATCGTATGTGTTATCGGATGGCTACGATATATAACGAGCGTTATTGGGACAACAAAACCGGCAAATACGTCACGCGATCCCGGCCACCGCCCTTGGTACTTCCACGCGAAATCGATTGTGGTTTACACAACGAAAAAGGCTTTTCTCCACGTGACCGGGGATAACGTGCCCGGGGTTATTGGCACGCGCCGTTCGGTCGTCGAATATATTACGTGACGACCGTCGCGTACGCGTGTTGTCGGCGTCGGTGTTCGTTTTTCCACATTGCCCGACGGCCGGGCGCGTATAGTTAACGACGACGACGTCCGTCCGAGATGGGCACGCGCGTGCGAATACGCCAGAGTCGCGTTCCCGAAATGTTTTCGCCGAGACAAATCTACGCCGACACAGTTTGGCAGTTCCGCGCGGGGGGCGTGGTTCAGCCGACAGAAATATATCGAATACCGCCGTGTACGCGGAGCACGCGTTCGCTCTCGAAAGCGGACAGATGGCCGCCGTGCCCGCGCGTACACACACACACACACGCATATATATATATTGTATTTCGTATGTATAAATGCGAGAGTGTGCGCCTATACCCACGCCGACCGTCGAAATTACAGTGATTTGTTACGAGTGTTTATGCGCGCGTGTTATATATTTATGATACGATAATGACATTCCGATACGATCGCGTGCCTGTCGGCCGTAATATATAAATACGTATGTACACAAATGATAATAATAATAATAATTAATAACACGAGCTCTTTCGTGTGCGCGTGTGCGTACGTGTGTGCGTAACGCGGTTGCGCTCTAACGCGCGACGGTAACCGCCTCAGCCCCGAGGTTAGGACCGGAGAGCTAAGTCGCGCCGCCTCAGTCCAATTATTACGCAATTACTACTATACGTGTATATATATATATATATAATATCGTAGTAAACGGCGAGTGAAAGAAAATCGAAGAAATTATAAAGCGCTCGTAATTCCACTCGGTGCGAGAGAGACGTAGCAACAGATGGTCGAACGGATCGCGGGGAGTGGTTGGGTAAGCACTACCTAAACCGTTTTAAAAACGATTCGACGTTCCTCGCGGGAGAAATTATCGAACTACTACATATTTTCGACTCCGTTCCAACCTCTTAATGGTGGATTGTGGTTTTTTTATCTCTTCGGGAAGAGTACCGTACGATAGTACCGATAGTCGGTCCTCGATTTAAATAATTCAATTTCCATTCGCCAGTGAAATAAGTAAATAATCGTAGTTAAAAAAGAACCGTTTTACAAACAAATCCGGAATGATTTTTATATCGATCGGATTCTACGCTGCGTCGCGAATATAAAAACGAATACGTTCAATTCCAGTTCGTTTGTAAAATATATCTCGAGTAAATATAATTTTATTTCTATATACGTGAAAACGTCACAGAAGTGACAATTTTTTATACGATCGAAAATAAACGAGGGTTATTTACGAATAAAATTAAACTGGCGGTCAATTATGGAAAACGGTTGATATTCGTTTCGAGAATATTTCCAAGTGATGAATATACGAGCCGCCACTGAGCGATTCGTTTATCGATGTGAACACACCAATATAAATATATAATATTCGATAAAGATATCGTTTTAAATTACTCGAAATTCTAAAATATTTTATAGAAACGTTCGTTAGGATTATCGTAATCGTATTCTAATTATTTCAATCAAGCAATTACAACGCACGGTTATTTGTTGTGTCTGTAATTATTTTGAGGTGGCACGTTGGCCCGAGTTATTATAGACGCACTTACGGGGAAGGTTTTGAAGTTATCTAAAATCTCCTTACTTTTCTATATATTCCAAAAAACCGGACGATATTTGTATATCTTTAAAATATATGTAAGTATGTGTTTGAGTGAAGCGTTTTTAAATGTAACAGCAGGCGAACCGTACCTCGTATATTTTTATGTCAAAGCTACGAATCGACGAGATAAATATTAAAATTAAGTTACCGAATGGGTTGATTTTTTCAAAAACTCATTTTTAACCGGAAAGGTTACTGTTTTTTTTTTTAATTTCGAGTAAATTATTTTTACAAAAGCAGCCGAATTAAGTTGAATTTGCGACGATATCGGTAACATAAAATACTGTAATATTATTATTGTAGTGTTTGATAACATAAACATAATAGTATTGAAGAATATAAAAGACAAATATTATCTCATTTTTACGCTACTATTTCCGTCCCCGATTGAAAGATCAGAACTTAAATTCAATTACGTTGCTTATATTAGAGTTATCAATTACAATTATTAATTTAAAAAAATGTAGAGATTTTGAATTAACTGAGGTTATACGTGTTTCATATTTACCTGATTTAACGAGTTATATTTTATAATAAAAGTTCTTAAAATTTGTAAAGAAATCTTAATAAAATGGAACAATAATGGCGGAAAATTAATTTCTAAAAAATAAATATTATTTTTAGTGACGATTTGCCAAGCCAACATACATGACCCGTGACAATTTTTTCTGTCGATTCGATTAAAAAAAGTCTTTTCCGAAATGTCGTATACACGCGAAAAACGCATTTCTTCTGTTTCTAAAAGAACGTCATAGCTTGAACGTTATTACAGGATTGTAGACGAATCGTTTCGAAAAATAATTCGTTCGGAAAACAATCCTCAACGGTCAACTCGTTTTGAATATAGAAACAATTTTCGTTCACAAATATTTTGTTCGCAATTTTGACGGTCCGACGTTCATGATGTTTTTCTTACGTGTTAAACGAACAAGTTGTTCAAAAATAATCCGTCGACGACGGCGCATCGAATAGATTATTATGCTACAGTTACGCGCTGTGGGTTCACTTTAAGCATACCGTGGCACCCGGAACGGTATAGCGACAACGAGAACGATATATCATTTTTGATTTACTCAAAAACTTTTGTGAAAACTTCATTTTCCCCGCTTGTTAAACAGGATGAAATGTATCACAATAATGTTTAATGATTTGAAAAACGTAAACAGAAAAATATCACAGTAAAACCGACGGTTAAAAACGTGTACAAAGTCTTCTAGTTTTTCGATAAACGATTCGGTTTTTTGATACGCTAGTCTGTACCCGCTACAGGATTGGTTAAGGCCAAGAAATTCGTGAACATAATAGATCTTAAAATTTGTTTTTGATTTATCGGGTTGGTTTGATTTCGATAGAATTTAGCAAACACAAAAGTAACATGAAATTTTTTATAAACATACACTTTTTGAACGAACAGATATAAACTGTGAAATAATTAAATAGAAAATGAACAAATTTCGTTTATAGATTTGAGAGTAAAATCTGGTTCGTTTTTAGGAAATTCTTTAAGCTCGAGGTTTTAAATATTTTATTGCATAATGTATATGAATAGTTTTATGAAGTTTTTGCGAGTTCGATAAAAACTAATTTTAACTATTAAATTCATTCGATTATTTAATGAATATTTAACATTTTTAGCAACAAGTCACCAATAATTATGTTGAATTTTAAAGAATCTTTTGTACAGATCGTTTTCAATTAGATCATCTTTAAAAACTTCATTTTATAAATCAATCGTTTACTATTTAAACATTTATTTAAAATTCTAATCGTTTCAATAATCACAGTCTATATATATATATACAATTTTATACTTTCTATAAAGTGAATTTATGTGGGGTTTGGAAGTAAAGGTTTTCGATTTTTTTTTCTTATTATGTAATATTGTGTAAAATCAATTTAAAAAAATGCAAATGTTGGAATAAAAACACGAAATAATATTTTGTTTTCTTTTTATTCTTTGCGTAATTAAACTCCAAAGACTTTTTAAAAATATTATAATAAATTTTAAATATATCCATTATTATGTTTGATTTTTTAAATTATGAGAATTTTGGTTTTTATTCGAAAAATTTTGAAGCATATAATATTATAATACGCGTTTTTTTGGATTAAATACTATCTAAAAAAATGTTTAAATCATTGCCTAACGTACAAATTAAAAATTATCATAAAATTATTTTTAAAACAACCCGTTAACAACGGGTTTTTTTTATAAGATTTATTTAGAGCTCTTTATCGTTTTATTGCCCTAAATTTAAACGACTCTTTACGTTTCAGTCATGTCAGACTGCCAAAGAAATAAAAAAAAAAATGATCAAAAAGAAACGGTAACGTGCAAATATATATATGCATATGTACATTAAAAGTGTGTTACACCGAAGAAATTACCAACCAACTACATTTACGATACGTCGAAGGATAACTAAATCCGTATTAATCGATTCCAATGAAATTTCATTCACGAAGACACTGGATACTACTGACATCAGCGGTGGAACGAGAAAAACGTTAGAAATATTTACAACTGTTCGGGTAAAGTGTATTTTATATTGTCGGGGTGAAACAGAAAAATGTAAATTGGCAATAAATACCCAATAACTTTCGTTAAAAGACAATAAAATGATTAAATTTGATACGTACGTATTAAATTATAAATCAAAGTGGACAATATAATATTTACGCGTGTGTATATTTTATATACACGGTACATATAAAATGACTAATTAACGATATGCACGTATATGTTTAATATGTAAATTCATTAATATCGATAATATTGTAGGGCGCGCGTTATCCGTAACGGTACGTATAATTATATAATTGCATGTCGTTTCTTACGGTATATGGTCGTAAAACTGATTCACCTCGTGCCGTGTACGTTACATTAATAGGTTTTGACGGGTGTAACGTAATTAATTTTATTAATGCCGGTCGGTCCGTTTAACGAAATAAAAAGACGTTAATAACTACTCTTTTATTCTCCGTTGACTACCTGCTGATCGGTGAAATGAAATTTATATTGTTAAATCTCCCAGGAATTTCTCTTCCGTGTGTTTTGTTATAACGGCGGTCACCGTGCACGCGTGCTCGTATTAATTAGTCGTAACGTATTAACGCGCTATAAATAAACAACGGCAAAGTAAACCCTAATTTAGGCGTTCATTATTAGTACGGTAATTACGCAGGTCGTACACGCGCGTCACGTACGCGACTATCGAGACACTGAGGTGTCATTACGGTGACGAGTGTATACGTGTGTGCGTTCGTTATTTTTTGGATAGCCGCTCCAATACGTTTTCCGACGGGAACGCATCGAGTCGAACGTTTCGGAAACGTCGAAAACGATTTGGGAACTGGGTGCCCGTTAAACAGTTTCTGATCCGAACAAAAATTCGATCTCGCTTTGGGATTTAACTTTGGCGAGTTCAGAAAACGTTCTACCGTCCGTTCAGCCGTTTGAACGCACAATTGCCGGTGCAGTCTCCCGTCCAATAACCGCGTGTTTTCAATGTTTTTGTTGAGTGTACTACAACAACCGACCGTCACGCTTTCCGTTTTAGTAATCAATATCACGAAATGTATATATACACATATATATATAAGCGTCGTAACCGATTTCGTCATTCACGCGACAGTTTATATAGGTAACGTGCCAACGGTACAATAATGTTATCTATCGTTATTGATAAAATAACGACTTAATCCGCGAACATTTTTGCGACGTAAACTCGTTCCGTCGCTCGGCGTATGTTATTTTAAAAAAACCCGTTGTTTTCGCCGTCGTTTAATATCAATTGTATAAAAAAAAATCACTAATTTCATCTTGATACAAAAGTAACAGATATAATTGTAGCACCCTCCGTTATAAAAGCGACTAAAATCGGCGCGTTATAAATAATTAACTAACGGCGTGACGGTCAACAAACGTATTAATTTCTTTTCGCGTTCCGGCACAATTTCGATCGTGGTTTTATTTCAATATTGAACGCCGGAAATACGTTGAAGCTAATGATTCGTTCTACGGGTTATTTAAATACGATACGCTTATTTAATTTTGTAATTTCGCGGAACGTGTACGTTAACACGCGCCAAATACGAGAAATAAGTTCATTTAGCGGAAGTCTAACTGTTCCGTTGTTGCAAAGCAGCTATAAACGCTTTCGGGTCTTAACGATGTTTCGTTTGGTTTTTACGCCGCGCGAAACGTCGTTTCTGCACGTTTTTGCTCAGTCGCGCGAAAAAATCCGCGTACGTATATTGACCCAAAAATAGGTCGATTTCGAAACGTTGTTACTAAAGTGTACCGTTCCGAATAGGGTAACGTGCGTGCGCGCGCGTTTATTGACGAGTTCGAGGGCCGGCGTGCGCGTAACCCTAGAGCGGGACATAAAATAGGAAAAAAATGATAAAAAAAGTGCCCGCGAGTTTGGGTTAACTTCACCTATCCGCCCCGGTGAATATTATTAATGTACACATTGAACGGGCGCGTCATTATTTTATACGTACGTCGTCGCGCAGGATACGACGACCGTATTGTAAACGGAACGGGACGTACAGTCATCAACCGTGTAATGAGCTAAGACATCGGGCTGTTTATTTATTTATTTTTATTATTATAACGTACGTATCGTTTTTTCTTTTTACCGCCGTTTAGATCCCGACGTCGGACGTCCATAAAATGGCGAATACGATTTTATGGTGCTGCGCGTACCACGGGGGTGGCGGTGGGTGACGGGAGAGAAGACATACACGTGTACGTGCACGAGCGCGTCCGTTGTTGAGTTGACCACTGTCCATCATCGTCGTCGTCGTCGTCATTATTATTATTATTCGGGAACGCCGCGTTCGTTTCACCTCTTACGACTTATTATCATTACGGTTCTACACTATTATCGCCGTCGTTAATGGTGTCTACTGCCGAGTTTGTCTTCGGCCGCGCTGTAATGTCGTCGCGAGTGCCTGGCGTACAGGTGGTCCTACGAAGCAGCGTGGACGAGACCCCCGCCGATCACCCGTCATCCCGTTTGATCGACTGGATGTCATTAATTTTTATTTTTTATAACGATTCGGTAACGAGAACGGGAGTGAAAGAATGAGAGGGAGAGTGAGTGAGAGAGAATACTATCCTGCCGAATGCGCTCGCCGGACGCGATTAAACGCCCGCAATAAAAACCGAAAAGAGTATCGTACGTGGATATTATTATATAACGTATTATACGGACGTCGTTTCGTGGCGTGTCCCCCGCTCTAGTCCTCGGCAACACCCCCCAACCTCTCGCCATCGGCGTATATTATTATCAGCGTAAGTACGCGCGCTTTACTGCGAAAACGCGCTCGTGTGTTTCACTACGCGCGCGCCGCGGTGTGTAATTAAAAGTTATAATAATGGTAATAATAAAGCGTACACGACGTCGATAATGTTACGCGGGCCGTTCGAAGCGAGGTCATCAACGCGGGACACTACGATTTATTATAACGACCGTTTTTATCGTCGTTTCCTTAGTCGAATGGATGAATTAACGCGAACGATTATTGCGCACGTCGGACGCGATTTTTTTTTATTATATATTTATATATATATATATGTATATATATTACATTTTTTCATTTATATTTATTCATTACATTAATTAATGTATATATATATATTACACGAGGAAAACTGTGTGTATTTGTTGGCCTATTTTTCGATATCGACGGAAAGCCAACGTAAATCGAAAGAAAAATTCGTCCGTCTTACCGGG
>JAIPRN010005268.1:0-11223 GCA_025469175.1 Geopemphigus sp. TES_GeoC_2020 | reverse complement strand
AGGGTTGTTCAGTATGTGAGGCTGGATCCGGTATGAATAACATTTTTTCTATTGGTAATTGGAAATCGCCATGTGTCGATTCACCCCTTAAGTATTTTATTAATCTGGTTTTTAATTCAGTTACTAATCCTACTCTTTTTAGATTTCTTCTATTGAGTTCTTTAATTAGCCCTTCTTTATTTAGTTTGTGTGTCCAGCTTGTTGATACGTTCGAAAGATCTATGTCACTGAGTATAGAATTATTTTGTTCAGAGTCTGACATGTGTTTAGTTATTTTGTTTCTATACGACCAACGTTATAAACTAATATTTAAATGATTATTATTTATTTATGATTATTATTATTATTATTTTTTTTTTTTTTTTTAAGAACCACGATTGCAATTTAATATTTTGTATTTATTACCTCACTAGATATTAATTAATCAAATAACTTCCCTACTGCTAAAGCTCAAGATTCTTATCTCTATGGGTTATCTCTAAAGTATTAATTCTATAAATTTCCTACTAAAGGACTAAAATCATGCTTTTATAATATATATTTACTTATTACCTCTTTGGGTTTTCTTTTAATTTAATTTCATAGGTGTCCTACTGAAGGATTAAAATAGTTACCTCACTGGGTTATTGTTTAAATATAAAATTCCTACTGAAGGATTAAAAATTATAACCTCTGTGGGTTATCGTTTAAATAAAATTGTCCTACTCCAGGATAAAAATAGTTACCTCTCTGGGTTATCTTTCAAATATAAAATTCCTACCGAAGGATTATGATTATAATTTAACAGTTTTAAAACACTTCTCGGGTCACCACTCTTATAAAGTAGAACTTAAAATATTAAACATGCACCAGCAAAAAAAATAACAATATTTTTTTTTGTAACGTTCTATGCAGTACACTTCTCGGTTATTCACAAATAATTCTCAGTTTATTAAAACTGAACTTGTGTTGGGCACCACTTTGTAATAACTCAAAAAAAACAGAAAATAAAATAAAAATAAAAATAATAAAAAAAAGAAATCGAAAGGATACGTAACAAAAAATATACACCCAATATATCAATAACATATATAATGTTATTAGATTTATGGATATAAATCATAATAACACTATTAAATATAATTTATGGAAAAGCTTTAATCGTAATGGTAGTTCTTCTTTCGAAATTACATCAATTTAAACTCCACCTAAATGTCCGTATAGCAATAATAAAAAATAATATATAATTATAAATGGATATTAGGATATAAAATTGAAAAAATCAAAAAAATATTTATATAATTTAATGATCGAGTCACAAATAAAATGTATAGTCAATGTATATAATTTGTACATAATTTTGATTAATACTTAATTCGTATCTTATTATCCTAATTTTGTACGTTTCAATGTCATACAGAAGAATGTAAGTATTTGACATGTATATCACTGTATACAATTTTTACATAGTTTTGATATTGCTTCAGACAAGTTTTAATTGCCTAAAATTTTTCGGGTCATTATTATACAGTCGAGAGTAAGTAGTTTAAATATATATATATATGAACTCTATATTAGGTAATTAAATTTTTTTTTAATTACAACAACTCCAATGTATAATAGAAAAGAAACTGGATACACAATACATTTTTTACATCTCAATAGGGAATTTTTTAATATTTAATAGATTTTCAAACCCCATTATTTATTAATTTTAATAGTTTACTTTAAAAAAACTTATATATATTCGTTATATTAAAATTTACACCCATGTGTAATAACTCAAAAAACAAGAAATAAAATTAAAATAAAAAAAGTAGTTAAAATGGATAAGTGGATATATGGGGATAAGATCCGTGGAAATGGGCGGCTAGTGGGAGAATATGGTGAGAGGTGTGTGGATATATGGGAAAGAGGAAAGTTTTATTGAGTTACTACAGTTATTTATCTCAAGGTCGTGAATACGAAAACTATTCGGGAACGCAATCGAGAAGTGTCTTTTTAACGCGTATGATTCAAATATGCAAACGCACTTAAGAGTGAGAGTAAACACCAACAGTATGGTGTTCTCTTACCAAACTGCCCGTGTTCAACTTCACAAGAATATGCAGAGACGTAAAGAAAAGGTTGGGTCGGTGCCTTTGTTCCACAAATCCACCAACAAATGTTGAAATGAAAACGCAAGTGTTTTTAAAGACGAACAACTGAACTCGCCCTCCGGAGTACCGACATGTTGAATATGTTTGGTTGCTCGTTACTGGAACGCTGTCAGCTGCCGTGAACTTGCTCCGCCGACGATCTCCTCTACCCTGCTCGACGAGAGACTCCTCCGCCTGGGAGACTTCTCTCTAACGCACGAGTATACGGGAGACTCGACACTGGCTTCTGCTTGGCCGGCAGTCCGTGCCGAAGCCTTGTCCGACCCGACTGCTGGGCCTTGCTAGACTGCCCGGACTTAACTGCCTCCCTTAGAGGCGTAATGACCGGGTTATATAAGCTTCGAAGGGTCACGTCTTCATAGAAATCGGCACATCCAGTGTTATTGATTGTAGTGGTTATGTTCTTGAGTTTCTTTATTTCATTGATTTTGGATACACCTTTTAATATCGGCGTGTGAAAATATCCCGCGCAATCCGCGTTTTACCGTTATTTGGTCGGTAGTCGTTTTAGTCATTGTTGTTTATGTATGTTTATATTTATTACTTCCAAATGTGCTCTCTGTGTAGTTTTGTCCCGATTTATATGATTTGTAAGGATTTTCGACATTCTCCCTTCGTGTCGTGGGCGGTCGGTCAATTTACCGTTAGTCAGTTAATAACGTTTACGGTGGGTACCCATTATGTGTGCAATGTGTATGATTTCTCCGGTTTTTTTGCATTTGCCGCTCTTTTGTTAATTAAATTGTTTATGAGAATGTCTATTTTTGTCTCTTTTTTATTGTGCTGCACGTGGTCAGTCGTTTTATCGTTAGACAGTCGTCAACCCTTCGTGTCGTCATTTTTCATGTAGAATTATTTTTGGTATTTATTGCTTTCGAACGTGTTTTCTGTGGGAGTCTTTCAACATAGTCGATACTCCATGAAGGTCGAGGGGCAGTTTATTTTATTTATAAATTTTACAATTATTTTGTACAGCATATATTTTTTTATATAAACTAAACTAAATAATGATATGCACGCATATCATTACACAAGGCATCATTAAGCTTATTCAATTTTTTTAAATTTTTAGAAAATATTGCATGTGATATTTCTATAATTTAATTTACAAAATTGTGTTGAGAGTTATGTTAGATGTCTACGTTATTACAGTAATTTAATAAAGCTCATTTTTCATTTTCTATTTCAATGTGTTATTAGGGTAATTAATTGAACACAAATTATTCGGACTAATAATGTATTATTTTCATTCATATGTGTGTATGTAATAAAATATGCCATAATTTTCAATATTCAATTTATATATTTACGTAACATCAAAATATACTCCCATCATATCATAATCATAAATAACGTTTTTAAATTTATTGTTAGAAATCGAAATTAAACTATTAAATTCAATTTATAAAATAGCCGAAATAGTAATGCTAGTTTTTTCTGAAAGTCATCAATTATATATTCTACCTAAATCTCAGTATTGCAATTATAAACAATAATATGTAATTATTATTTTAATATAAGGATATTATTTGAAAAAATCGAAGATATTCTTAAGTATATTAATATTCGTGTCACAAATATAATGTTAAATTCATGTATATAATTTGTACATAGACTTAATATTCCTAAATTCATGTATAAATTGCCTAATTTGTTTTCATGGCAATGCTATACAGCTCAATGTAAGTAGTTTAAATGTATATGAACTCAATTCGTGTAATTAAATATAATTTAAATTATCACAATTACAATTTAAAATACAAATTGCAAAGTAAATACATGGTTCATTTTCTTACAGCTCATATCAAAAATATTTATTATTTAATATATTTTCAAACCTCATAATTAACAAATTTTAGTAGTTTATTTATATAAAATTATGTATATTCATTATATAAAAATTTACACTTAAGGTATCATTAAGCATATTCAAATTTTTAAAATTTTTGGTAATTACTCCTAGTAATAATAATAAACTTAAATATATAGTATAGTATTGTTGTTTATGTTAGTTTTCTAGGTTGATGTGTAATTTAAAAAAAGCTCAATTTTATTTAACATTTTAATAAATTTATCACAACCATGTGTGAAATATTATTTATTTTATTCACACATATATATTTATGTAATAAAATATGTGGAAATCTCCTATACTCAATCGTTATATCTACGCAACATCAAAATATATATCCAATATATCATTAGTTCAAAAATTTACGGATAAAATTCATAGTTACATTATTAAATTTAATTTGTATTATAGCCTTAATAGTAATGATTAATCTTTCTAATAGACATCAATATCATACTCTACATAATTCTAAGTATAGCAATAATAAAAAATAATACGTAATTACAATTTTAAATGAGGAAATTAATTAATAGAATCGAGGAGATATTTAAGTATTTTAAAATTGACGTCATGAATAATATGTATAATCAATGTATATAATTTTTACATAGTTTTAATATTGCTTATATCATGTCATTATCATAAAGTGAGAAGTAAGTAGTTTATAAATATAAATATACAGATGAACACAGAACATTTTTTTACAGCTCAATAGTGAATATTTTAATAAATAATATATTTTTAAACCTCATTATTAATTAATTTAGTGGTTAACTATAACTTCTAATCATTAGACTAGTAATCATTCATATATATTTATGTAATAAATTTTAATTATTTTGGAATATTCAATTTATATATATACGTAACATCAAAATATACACCCAATATATCATTAACATATATAATGCTTTTAGATTTTTGGATAAAATTCATAGCTACACAATTAGTTTTAATTTAGGGAAAATATTTAATGGGAATGATAGTTCCTATTAAATTACATCCATATTATACTCCACCTAAGTGTCAGTATATCCATTTTAAAAAGTAATAAGTAATTATAATTAGAATATTAGAATAATTGTTGAAAAATAAAAATTTATTTAAGTAATCACATATACGAGTTACAAATAAAATGTGTAGTCAACGTATATAATTTTTAAATGGTTTTAATATTGCTTAAGTCATATCTAAATTTTCTAATTATTTCCGTTTCAATGTCATACAGACGCATGTAAGTATTTCACATGTATATGAACTCACTTTGTATAAATGAATATAATTATTATTACCACAAACGCAATGTATAGTAAAAATAGAAAACTGGATTCATGGTAAAATTGTTTATAGCTCAATAGGGAATTCTCTAATATTTTATATGTTTTCAAACCACATTATTAATTAATTTTAGTCGTTAACTTTATATAAATTTATAAATATAAATATATTTGTTTTTATTATATTTACGACTAATAGCAATTAAGCATATTCAATTTTTTTAATTTATTGCAAAATTACCAAATAATATTTTTAATTTCAATTATGGTATAAAATAGATGGTTGTGTTAGTTCTTTACGTTAATGTGTAATTCAATAAAGCTCAATTTTCGTTGTCTCTTTAAATATTAGGTAATGATAACATGTAAAGTCCTAACGCTTAACCATTTAAATAAATTGAACGCAACAATGTGTGACTTATGGTGCATATTATTTATATATATATATTTATGTAATTAAGTATGTGGAAATCTCCTATACTAAATTCTTATATCTACGCAACATCAAGATATACATCCAATTTATCATTCGTAGTTACAATATTAAATTTAATTATTAGAACAGCCTTAATAATAACGATTTATCTTTGTAATAGTCATCAATTCCATACTCTACATAATTCTCAGTATGGTAATAATAAAAAATAATACGTAATTACAATTTTAAATGGAGAAATTATTTGAATGAGTCAAGGAGATAAGTTATTTCATAATCGCGTCATGAATTATATGTAAAATCAATGTATATAAATTTACGTGGTTTTAATACTGCTTAAATCATGTCGTAATTGCCTAATATTTTTTGTGTCATTATTATACAGTGACAAGTAAGTATTTTACATATATACATATATGAACTCTATTTTGAGTGTATTGAATTTTTTTTTAATTACGAGAGTTATCATGTATAAAACAAAAGAAACTGGATACAAAGCAAATTTTTTTACAGCTCAATTAGGAACGTTTTAACATATAACACATTTTCAAACCTCATTATAACTTAATTTTATAAGTCAAATTTAACTCGTTATTATAATTATCATTCTTATGTATCTATGTAATAAATTTTAATTAATTTCGAATAATCAATTTTTATATATACGTAACATAAAAATATACACCCAATATATCATTATCATATATA
The DNA here is from genome assembly GCA_025469175.1 of Geopemphigus sp. TES_GeoC_2020. Taxonomy (NCBI): domain Eukaryota; kingdom Metazoa; phylum Arthropoda; class Insecta; order Hemiptera; family Aphididae; genus Geopemphigus; species Geopemphigus sp. TES_GeoC_2020. The sequence continues at coordinate 4,812 of JAIPRN010005268.1, read as the reverse complement.
ATGCTTTTAGATTTATGGATAAAATGCATAGCTGCACTATTAAATTTAATTTAGGAAAAATCTTTAATGGTTATGACAGTTCTCTCTAAAATAAATCCATATTCTACTCCACCTAATTGTCAGTATAGCAAATTTAAAAAATAATAAGTAATTATAATTTCAATATTAGGATAATTATTGAACAAATAGAAAATATATTTAAGTAATTCAATATTCGTGTCAAAAATAAAATGAATAGTCCATGTATATAATTTGTACATGGTTTGAATATTATTAAAGTCATATCTATATTTCCTAATTTTCTACGTTACATTGTCATACAGATAATAGTAAGTAATTGACATTTGTATGAACTCTCTTTGTGTAATTTAATACTATTCTAAATACTTTAATTACGATGTGTAATAGAAATTTCAAATTAAATTCATGGTTAATTTTTTTACAGCTCAATAGAGAGTTTTTAATATTTTATATATTTTCATAACACATTATTAATTAATTATAAAGGTTAACTTTAACTTTTAATTATAATCATCATTTATATGTATTTATACAATAAATTTTAATTAATTTCGAATAATCAATTTTTATATATATGTAACATAAAAATATACACCCAATATATAATTAATATATATAATGCATTTAGATTTATGGATAAAATGCATAGCTACTCTATTAAATATAATTTTCGGAAAAGCTGTTGTCGTAATGATAGTTCTTTCTAAATTACATCCATATTATTGTCAGTATAGCAAATTTAAAAAATAATATGTAATTATAATTAGAATATTAGGATAATTATTGAACAAATAGAAAATATATTTAAGTAATTCAATATTCGTGTCAAAAATAAAATGAATAGTCCATGTATATAAAAATATACACCCAATATATCATTAACATATATAATGCTTTTAGATTTATGGATAAAATGCATAGCTGCACTATTAAATTTAATTTAGGAAAAATCTTTAATGGTTATGACAGTTCTCTCTAAAATAAATCCATATTCTACTCCACCTAATTGTTAGTATAGCAAATTTAAAAAATAATAAGTAATTATAATTTCAATATTAGGATAATTATTGAACAAATAGAAAATATATTTAAGTAATTCAATATTCGTGTCAAAAATAAAATTAATAGTTCATGTATATAATTTGTTTGAATATTATTTAAGTCATATCTATATTTCCTAATTTTATACGTTTCAATGTCATATAGATGGGAGTAAGTATTTGACATGTCTGTGAACTATCTTTGTGTAATTGAATATTATTTTAATTACTATATTTACAATGTATAATAGAAATTGAAAACTAGATTCACGGTACATTTTTTTACAGCTCATATCAGAAATTTTTATTATTTATTATATTTTCACGCCTCCTTCTTAATGAATTTTAGTAGTTTAATTTATATAATATGATGTATATTCATTATGTTAAAATTTACACCTAATAATAATAAACTTAAATAAATGGTGTAGTATTGTTCTTTATGTTTTTTTCTAACTTGATGTGTAATTTAATAAAGCTTAATTTTAATTATCATTCTAATAAATTGAACGCAACAATGTGTGCCTAATGATGTATTTTATTCATACATATTTATTTATGTAATAAAATATGTGAAAATCTTTTATACACAATTCTTATATTCACTCAACATCAAAATATACATCCAATATATCACTGGTGTATGTAATGTTTCTAAATTTACTGATACAATTCGTAGTTACAATTTAAAATTTTATTATTTGAAAAGACTTAATAGTATTGATTAATCTTTCTAATAGACATCAATTCATAAACTTCATATTTCTCAGTATGGTAATAATTATAAATAATACATATTTACAATTTTAATTGGAGAAATTATTGGAATAAGTAAAGGATGTACTTTAGTTAATTAACATTCGCGCTATAAATTATATGTTAAATCAATGTATATAATTATTAAATGCTTTTAATACTGCTAAAATCTTGTCGAAATTACCTCACATTTTTCGTGTCATTATCTTACAATACAAAGCAAGTAGATTATATATATATATAAACATATGTACTCTATTTTGTGTAACTGAATTTTCTTTTAATTTCGACAATTCCCATGTATAATATAAAAAAAAATTAGATACACAGCACATTTTTTGACAGCTCAGTAGGAAGTATTTTAATATATAATATATTATCAAACTCCAGTATTAATTAATTTTAGTGATGAACATTAACTTTTTATTATAATAATCATTCATATGTATTTATGTTATAAATTTTCATTAACTTCGCATTTTCAATTTTTATATATACGTAACATCAAAATATTCTCCCAATATAACATTAACCAATATATCCCTATAAGATTTATGTTAAAATGCATAGCTACACTATTAAATTTAATATATGGAAAAGCTATAGTCGTAATGATAATTCTTTCTATATTACCTCCATATTATACTCCACTTTATTGTCAGTATAGTAAATTTAAAAAATAATATGTAATTATAATTTGAATATTAGGATAATTATTGTATTATATAATACATAATTTTAATTTTAATATTGGGATATGAATTTAAAAAATGTAAGGAGATATTTATGTAATTTAATTATTGTATCACAAATAAAATGTAAAGTCAATGTATATGATTTTTACATGGTTTTAATATTGCATCATTCATGTTTTAATTTCCTAATTATGTACGTTTCAATGTCATACAGAGGCTTGTAAGTATTTTATATCTATATGAACACTTATTGTGTAAATGAATATTATTCTAATTACCACAATTAAAATGTATAATACAAATTGTAAACTAGATTCATGGTACATTTTTTTAAAGCCTTATTAGGAATTTTTTAATATTTAAAAGATTTTCAAACTTCATTATTAATTAATTTTTGTGGATAACTGTATATAAATTTATAAATATAAATATATTTGTTACGTTAATATTTACACCTGAGGTACCATTAAGCATATTCAAATTTTTTAAATTTATAGCAAAAACTCCAAATAATATAAATTTTATTTATGGAATAATTTTGTTGGTAATGTTAGTTTTCTACTTTGATGTGTAACTTATTAAAGCTCACTTTTAATTGTCTTTATTAATACAACGTAAGGAAAATATATAAAGTCCTAACGCATGAATAATATGTATAATCAAGGTATATAATTTTTACATGGTTTATTTATTGCTTATATCATGTCTTAACTGCCTAACATTTTTCCTGCTATTGTCATAAAGTCGAAGGTAAGTAGTTTATATATATATGAACTTTATTTTGGGTAATTGAATTTTCTTTTAATTAGGACAATTCCCATGTATAATATAAAAGAAAGTGGATAGACAGTAAATTTTTTTACAGCTGAATAAGGAATTTTTTAATATTTAATAGATTTTCAAACCTCATTATTAATTAATTTTAGTGGATAAATTTATATAAATTTATAAATTTAAATATATTTGTTATCTTTATATTTGCACCTAAAAATCATTAAGCATCTTCAAATTGTTTAAATTTATGGCAAAAACTCCAAATAATATTTTTAATTTAATTTATGGAATAATTTTGTTGGTAATGTTAGTTTTCTACTTTGATGTGTAACTTACTAAAGCTCAATTTTTATTGTCTTTATTAATATAACGTAATGAAAATATGTAATGTCCTAACGCATTATTATTTAAATGAATTGAACGAAATAATTTGTGACTAATGAAGTATATTATTAATTCATTTATATAATTATGTAATAAAATATTCCGAAATTTCTTTTATTTAATTTTTATGTCTACGTAACAACATAATATAGACCAAATAAATCATATGCATATATAATGTTTTCAAATTTACTGTTGAAATTCGTAGTTATAGTCTTAAATTTAATTTATAAATAACTTTAATTACTATTATAGTTTATTCAATAAATAACATTCGTATCTTCTACGGAAATCTTGATATTGCAATAACTAACTATAATACATAATTTTAATTTTAATATTGGGATATGAATTTAAAAATTTTAAGGAGATATTTATGTAATTTAATTATTGAGTCACAAATAAAATGTAAACTCAAAATATAATATTTGTACATGATTTTAATATTATTTAAGTCATATCTATATTTCCTAATTTTGTTCGTTTCAATGTCATACAGTGGCTTGTAAGTATTTTATATCTATATGAACACTAATTGTGTAAATGAATATTATTATAATTATCACAACTACAATATATAAGATAAATTGTAAACTAGATTATTTTACATTTTTTTAAAGCTTTATTAGGAATGTTTTAATACATAATAGATTTTCACACCTCATTATTAATTAATTTTAGTTGATTACTTTATATAAAATTATATATATTCGTTATGATAAAATTTAAACCTAAGGTATCATTAAGCATAATCAGTTCTTTCAAATTTCTTGCAAAAACTCCATATAATAATATAAATTTTATTTATGGAATAATATTGATGGTAAAGTTAGTTTTCTACTTTGATGCGTAATTTAATAAATCTCAATTTTCATTGTCTCTTTAAATATTACGTAATGATATTATGTAAAATCCTAACGCATAATCATTTAAATAAATTGAACCCAACAATGTGTGACTGATGGTGTATATTATTCATACATATATATTTATGTAATAAAATATGTGAAAATCTCCTATACTCAATTATTATATCTGCGCAACATCATATTATACAACCAGTATATCATTAGTATATATAATGTTTTTAAATATATGGATAATATTCTTAGTTTCGATATTTAATTTAATTTATAGAATAA
>JAIPRN010005267.1:0-11223 GCA_025469175.1 Geopemphigus sp. TES_GeoC_2020 | reverse complement strand
TATCTGCCATAATCGTATTCGCTGAATAAATACGTACTTGAATACGAATCTATGATTCGGTTGATACTGTTTTATTCGAGAAATCCAACTACATGGCCGTGACTTGTGTGTGTGTGTGTGTGGGAGAAGAGTGTAGTGACTTATCATATTATTCAGTCATGCTTGCTGTATTTGTACTCTTTTGGAAAAAGCTATATATATATATAATTAATTCAACAAAATATGAACGTAAATTTTCAATTTAACATCTGCTTAAAAATCGAGTTTGAACCAAAAGGGGTATGTGTGTATGTTGGTTTATAAGGAGCGTGTGATTGTTACTTCGCTCGTTGAAATTATATCAATTTTGATTTCATATCGTCAATAAGAACGCTTTCGTCCGTTTGATCGGTGCAAACTGTATAATATATAAAACGGATCACTTGATGTCCGAAATTGATTTTACGATTTTGGCGGGTTATTTTGAACATGTTCTACACCCAAATTATCCATCTATCTATAAATACCATCTATTAGGACTTCGGTCGACAAAAATTCATCAACTAAACGAAACAATTTCGACGTGAATTCGATTACGAACATCGTTTGTCATTGGACCAATAAGTATACGAAATCAGTGAGTCGTTGATAAAATTACGCCGGCCGTTGCACAATTTATCGTCCGAATCCAGGTATGAGAATCGAATTTGTTCGTAGAACTAATTATTGTCGGCAAAATGATCCGTGGTCTCAACTTTAAGGCCCAATTGGTCAAGTCCTAGCAATTTCGTTGTTTTAATCTCGCGTTTAAACAACCGTTTCTTTAATTTATTTATATTGTAATCAATTTAGAAAACGATCAGTAAAAATATTAAGTTATTCGTCATAAGGTTGAAAAATTACTCGGTTTGTATGTCAAAAAACGTATTCAGTATACAAGTTAAATAATACGAACGTAAAATGTCCACCACTACGTGTTATAAAATCAATCAAACAAAAGCCGTCATAATAAAAAAATAATATATCCTGTATTTTGTGTCTTCGAGTGAATCGGTTGTTCCAGTGTCTTAAAATAACAACACGATTATTCAAAATGTTTAAGCGACGATAAATATTTATATTTGAAAAAAAGCGATTTCGAGCTAAACTCATTTCATGATTTTTGTTCCGTAGAAATTCGAGAAACTTAAAAGAAAAATTGTCTTTTTATTGATAAAAAAGTTGGATTAAACATGACCGAAATTTTGATTACATTAAACGCAGAAAATCTCGAATAATTTAAACCACGACAATGAGTACGCGACGAATTAATTTTGAAAGTGATCGTTAGTTGTGAATTCGAACCAATATTTGAAAAATTCATACCGATACGCGGCTTACAATTCGTTTAACTAATAACTTATAATTGTATTCAAAGACAGAACGAAATTACCTTTTTTTAAAATGACCTATTCATTTCTTCGTACGAACGAGACGGTTATGGTGGTAAACCTTTTCGTTTGGTGACGAACGAAATTAATTGTCTATGGAACGTTAGGATTGGGTTGGATCGGCGACGTAGGCGTATTGCGTTATTAAATCTACCTTTCTGCTACCACAGCCGAATACGAGACGCGATCGCGTTACGTAGAATATATTGGCTTTTTAATGGCGTTCGGGTACTTCGTCGTGACGTGTGGTTCGAATTGGAATTTTTAGGAATACCGGCAAATATGCGCTCCAGATAATAATCGTGGAATCACGAATAATTTTATTGTGTAATAGAAAGTGGGCCCGGAGAGACGCCCCTAACTGATCGATTCGCCTCTATAGCAATTACACGCCGTTTATTGCCTCCGCACGTGCGATATTTCGTATTCGAGTTGGATTGGTGGCGGGTCGGAGAAACCAAAATGTTTTCCAACGCGCCGGTCTTTGTACGAATTTTTCGCGATTCTTTTCCATTCCCGACACTTTTTTAGTTCGTCGTTCTAATACGTTTCGTTCGGCTTTAACGAAACAGTATCGCTATTTCTATAAGCGAAGGTTTCTTTTAAAATATTCGATTTCAATGAGGTTTACGTATATATTATGTAAATATAAAAAAAAATTCCCGAACTACCGAAGTTATTGCGGACACGATACGTAAAATTTACAATAATATGGGCCGGCTTGGGTTCTTTAATGTTTCCGGGTGGACAATAATATTCCAATTCGCGTTTGGGCTAAGTGCGTAGGTTTTTTTTTAAGATAACCGTGTTTTTATTTGGGCGTTAATATTTTTACACTCCGTTAAAGAAGGACGTCGAACAAACGAAATGTTGTAGGAATGGTCGTTAATAGTATAAAAATACGATACATCGTCGACAACGATCATGCCAAATGTTGTTTAGACGCACACGACATTGTCGGTGTACGCTGCGTATATAAAACATTATATCGTAAAAAGGAACCGATTCAGTCGCATAAAGCGTACAGACACTCATTTATAAACGGTTTTACGGCGGTAAAAATTTTGCAACATTTCTTTTAGCCAAATAACGTACAACCCGCACCGGTGTTTTGGGATTTGTTTTGAGTTCCTAATCGTTTCTTCTTTAATATATATATATATATGTATATCGTCGTTATTACTTCTGTACAAAAAATATCAGTAGAGTGATAAATTAACCGAGCAATATTTATTAAATCTAAAAATTATCGTCTGTGCACCGTTTACGTTCTCGTTCGTATTTGTGCTAATTAAATTAAATTGTTTTTTACGTTAATTTGTGGTTTTTAAATCGAGAATATTTACAAAATGTTTCAGTTTTTCACGTCAACGTAAAAGTAACACTTGGGATTTTATTAAAAATTGAAAGTAAAATTTTGTTTTTAATTTAGAATTTAGGCAAAGACATAATTGTCGAATTCAAACCAATCGCCCGTATTCTTAATATAAAATAACCAAAGGAATAACGTTCTATTTTTCTTATTGAATTTAATAATCTCTCGAGTCGAACCTTCAACCCGATAAGAAAAACTCGAAGCCTAAATATAATATTAAAAATTCCAATTACGTTACACGGCAGTTTTAACTTCCGATAATTTCATTTATTAATGTTCACTCGACTAAATACGTTAGTTCGAAAAGATTCGTCGAAAGATCGAGAAAATTCGTGTATAATTTTACCATCGTCATTTCATCCGAAAATGTAATTTGGCCGTTTCAGTACACTTAGTGTTCCTCGTAATATTTAAAAGAGTGATATTACGGAAAATTGAAAATTTCTTCGAACATAAATTATACTTAGCCGGATTTGACTTATATTTCGGCCGTAATTTAAAATACCCTTTATTATAATATAATCAATACATTTATATTCGTGTATTCTAATTATTAAACAATTTAAAATTAATATTAAACTTACGTTTGAGTATTTCGGGTGAATATAATAGTAGTAGTAATACGACGTAGGCCGATTTATTCGTTTTTCAAAAATCTTATCGCATCGGCAGTTTTTGTTCAGGTTTCGTTTCGTCTAATACAACTTACTGCGAAAGGCGTGAAATTAATAGCAACCCCAAAATACGCTCTTCCCCCGTTTTTTCGGAAATTGTATATTTACTGTCTACTCGCATTAGCACTATCAGTCAATATTTTATGGTGTTAGGCCGCATCAATGTCGACGAATAGCAGTCCCTTGTTGTCCAATCTGTTGCAGGTCACTGGATCCGACTCGACCCTGTACAAGTGACGGCGGTCAGCCAGCGAGATTAATTTTATAAAGTGTTTGGTAAATGCATATTTCAACGAGCCTCAAAGCGACATTGTAATATGTCCTCGAAAGTATCGAGCGACGTTTATTTTTCAAATTTTTATTCGTCTTAAATTGAACGAAGAAAACTTACGTGCGTTATACCGATGCTATGACGATAAAGACACGTATATTTACGTTTTAATAGGGATAATTTTACTTAACCGAAACGCATTAAAAATTATGTCATTATTACATTATATTATATATATATATATATATATATTATTTATAATATATATATTTTATAATTGCGACTTATATATACATAGTAAAATTATTATATTATATAGTAAAATCTTACTCGCAAAACAAATATTGCCAATAAAGCTACATTAGAAAATACTATCGTTATTACGCTTTTAATTTAAGTCATAATTTAGAATTATTAAAAATATAATTTGGACATTTAAGATTTAAAAAAATAACTATTTTCACTAACAAGCTACACACACACACACACACACACACACACACACACACACACACACACACACACACACACACACACATATATATATATATATATATATATATATATATATATAGCACATACTGACACAAACAGACGAATGAATTTACGTATTTTAAAAACCGGAGTTTCTTGGTCTGAAATCGTTGAGACCGGTCTAGGAATGTTGTCAGTTCGTTTGCTTTAAAGGATTTAGATTAATTGAAACGTCGTTCGACAAACGGAACTTGTTACGAAAATATCTGAAAATATTTTTACATCACGTGAATATAGTATTATACTCGCGTCTTACACATTTATTATATACGACACGAGAATTTATTAATGTATTTCGTGAATAATTACTATCGCCGTTTATTTTAAATTACCATGCACAACTTTACAAATATTCGTAAAACGTAAGTAATTTAGTTTAGAAAATTTCGGTGTAGACTAGTGAACATTGAAATCGTCATTGATACATCAATGATATCGTAATAGACGATATTTGTCGACAATTATAAATTCTCTTATAAAGAGACATAGAAGAATCTTTAAATAGATAAAAAGGTTGTATATGTTTATTTGGTCATTTTGCGTCAGAATTTATAATTATCGTAATTTTTTATACTCGTTATTAAATTCTTACGCTTCGTTAAAACTATCTACTAAGGTATATGAAAAACTATAATAATTTTTAATCGTAAAATAAAGTAGTTTTTATTTTCTCGATAGAATGTACACAATACATTTCTCGTAAGTACGTAATAATAACATAGCTGATGGTACAAAAATGTACGTTTCGTAAGAAATTAATAATTATTTAGATAAACGTCGAATGTCGGGAACGAGAGTTTGAAAACGTTTAACCGCAAAAACAACGCGATTTTTAGAGAACACATTTTATTAACCAAACAACTAGAAACAGGAATGTCTTGAACGATTTTTGATGACGACGAATTGTAAACGCATACGTCGAAATCGGTTGATAAATATAAACAAAACAGGATAAAGGGAAAACGAAATTCGTAAATAAACTAAAAAAAAATGTTAAAAGGTAACAAGAACTACGTTTTTGATAAGATATTTGGGAAATATTACGTACGTTTGTCAACGATCTTTTCCCGAGAATATTGTTTTTACCGATATTTTGTGTCGTATCGTGATGACGTATATGTTTCGAGTTTTTCACTGAATTTAAGTATAACAAATATTACTACATTTATAAATAACGGTAGTGAAAATAAAATGAAAAATGTCGTTCAAAGATAGAATCCTCGTTTGAAAGTCAGATCCATAATTATGGGTCTTTTCGAATGATTTAACGACGAATATCGCTTTTTGTAGACACCGAACCACTATTACGAAAAGTGTTAAGAAAGTCCAAATAACGTTTACGCGATATTGTAACATAAAAAACGATAATGTGGGCCGTTTTTTCTAGAGCGTCCTAGTACCCAATAGTCAAAAATGTTCACGACGTTCGAAAACCACACTTCAAGTTGGTATACAAAACGTGGTGACTCTATTCCATATTTGTAGTCTATCCCTGCTCACTTAGTACGCGGTATTCGAGCGCGCGCTATTATAGTCATTATTATAATTGTCAAGGCTCGCTTTTCATTTATTCGTAACTTAACAGCGAGTGCGATAAAACGTACTCCAGCAACGTTGGATATAGACAGGGCAAACACGAGATCAGAAAAACTGGAATCGGGCCAGCCCCGTTAAGCTATATTCAAATAATTAGGTATACGCGAAAATGGATTTACAGTGAACGGACGTTATTAAAATACTATTCGTCGTTCGTTAGGTTATGTTTTTCAACCTATTCGTCGGGCCCGCTATGTGATAGATTATACAAAAAACGATATACATTACCCGAAATATGTTTTTTTTTTTGTCTCGAATTCCGACCGAGATCGAACGCGTACAGTCAGAAGTATACATTACGTTTTTTTGTTCGTTTTTCGTATATCTGCAATTGTTATCAAGGCGTAACGTTAATGAAACGTATTATTAACGAAGTTTCCGCCGTAATTTCGTAGACCGAAAACGTTATAAGGCGCTCCTGTACATTATAAAGTGTCACGCCCACGCGTGATTTATTGTCATTATAAGGGCCCGAATACGAAACGTCCGAACGAGTTTGAAACAAACATCAACGTTCGGCTTTTGAAAAACCAGAATAATTTTAATTCGACGGCAATAATATCGTACCTTCGGAAAAAGTCGGCCGCTTGGTGGAATATTAATACGGCGCCGCCGTTCGTTAACAAAAACTAACGAGGACACGTTAAAATGCGCTATGGTTATATCCCGAAATTTGTATCGTCGGCTCTAAATACCGGAATGGTATCGGTGTAATCGCGAATATCCTCATTTTTCGTTTTTGGCCAAGTCGCCCCTTAGATATACGGCGTCAATCGTACCGTCATTACGACGTAGTTGACTGACGAAACCGTTACAGTGCCCTACCATGGCCAAGAGTTAAGGCGTATTTGAGCGGAATAGACGAAAGTTCGAACGAGATTGATGTACCGTTTCGCTCGGCTTTCGACCCATTTTGTCTCACGCGATTAACGAACGATAGACGCTTTCTTATTCGGGTAGAACGTACGCTAAACGGCGCCGACGATCGTAGATATTCGAAAAATATTGTTCGAAATCGACGCGTCGCGAATATTTGATAAAATATCGCGCGGAAAATCGAGAGCGATTCGACCGGTCGAGTGTTTGGGAATATTTAATTTTGGAACAAAAGGCGTTAAAAAACTTTCCGAGACCGAATCGGATTTTCAAGCGCCGTGTCCTATTTTAATTCCACTCGACGGTCGCGTCAGACGGCTAGTATTTTTCCGCATTTTACGCCCACATAATTGCGGTTTCTTATTTTTAGACGTTCTTTTTTTTTGAATTTAGAAAATGTATATTATATTTCGACGTTTCGCGTAATCGTTTGTTTTTCGCGGCAAGCTTTTTCGTAATTAATTGCGTTATTCTTTTTCCTTTTGACAGATTGTGGCGAATTATATTGGAATAAAACAAGCGTTAGAATACGTGCCGGGAATGAACATTCACTGGGCCGGTGGCCGAACAAGCCCTCCACCGGATACCCCGGCTTGTGGATTTGACAATTCTCTCTGCAAAAGTAATAATCTTCGCGTGTTATTTATTTTATTTTTGATTTTTTTTTTGGCTTATTTTAGAATTGCTCGTATAGGGATGATTAAACGTGTGTTATTCTTATTTTCAAGAAAACCATCTCTCTCTTCGGTGTCGTGTCGTTCGAAAAAATATCGACGTCATTTTATAATGGTTCCGGCTATATTTTTTACTTATGCAATTTATATTTTACCGTTCCCAATTTAGCAAAAGTTCAAAACATTCGTACAATTTTTATTATTATTATTTATCCCCTTACTTCAACTTTTTATACGGCAGTAATCCGGAAAATTGTGCTTTCGACCTTTCCCGTTGCCATTGTTGTATACCCTTCGTTTAATATTTTCTTCAAACATTTTTTTCATTTTTACTTTATCTCTTTTTTATCGGTAATTTCATTAATATATAACGCCGGAATTTTCTGACCATTTTTCGTTGTTACATTTAATACGGTTGTCCATTATCTTTTTTGTGTTTACGGCGATTTTCTTATAAATCTTACTATTGCGACAACGCTTATTTTCTTTACGGTTTCGTCGTTATAATTTTCGTTTAAAATTGTAATAATTTTTACCCTATTTATTTCCCTCCATCTATCATTTACGTTTTTTTTTCCGTTTAGAATTTTCCGTCAATTAAAATTATCGATGGTTTTTTGGTGATAATGTTCGTTAACGCGGATTTCCGTACAAATAATATTTACAGGCGTTGAATTTTTAACAAAATTCCTTAAACTTTAGTTAACGACATTGCGTATCTAATTTGTTAACTGAAAGAAAAAAACGTGTAGACTTTTAATTAATACGATTAATTTTCCAGCGATGCCCGGTTATGCCATACTCAGTATTGTCCTCAGCTCAGTGGTAGTGATCTTGGCCATAGCATCAGCTCTCATATACAGGTAATATATAAAATACGCCGAACGTGTTCGTTATTTAAGGAATAATCTGGTACTACGGTGCATCGATAATAGGACGCGTGGCTAATTGAAATAGTTATACGCGGACGTAGTAATACGCATTTAATGGATAACTTTGTCGACGTATAACGAATAAATAAGCGCGACAACTTAATTACGAGTTATACTTGGTACATACGATACAAAGCGTACGAGTGGAATAAACACTACGAGTATTGAAATGTTTTGGGATAAACGTATCAATGGTCCAATAACGAATTATTTCCAATTTCCACCGTACTAGGATTTTACGGTATTGCACATCCATTTTACACGCACACAAAAGTCAAATATAATAAATACCCGTTAAACGACCTCCTATTTCGTCTTATCCGTCCGTACGTACACCCCGGCCACTCTATTATTAATAGTCTAATCAGGACACCCTTTCGTTTGGAATTCCGGCGTTGTACGCGCGTTACGTGCGTGCTTTGAATCGCACCAAATTCGAGTTAAGTATTATTTTTCGCCGAGCGCGATACTTCAAACATCCGGATTATAAATTTCTAAGTTCAAATTTATATATTCATGAAACTACCGACGGCGAACACATTACTACGTTTCAATTACGGATCTAATTCGTTTGTCATTTTACCGATTCGCGTTTGATAATATTCAATAATATTCGTTCGCGCCATTTTTAACGATATTTCGTTAATTTCTATTTTGATTTTTGATACAAAAATAACGAAGAGAATTCGAGTTAAAGATATAAACACTCTATTATGTTATACGAAAATAAATGTATTACGATTGTTCCGTAACTTTCACTATCAACGTTTAGACGTTTTTTTTTATAAACTAATTAAACCTTTTTATTACAATTTCAAAATTTAACGTACATCGGGAAACGCTTGGTTTTATCTTTGTTAAGAGTCGCTTACGTTTTTAATATATTATTACACGAATTACCGGTTCTTCGTATAGCAATAGTTTATTGTAATACATCGTGATAATTATATTTATATATATAAATAGAAGCGTTGTTAATAAGCGAACATATTTTATAAAATATTTGACTCAATGTATTATTTTGCGGTTCGAAAACATGGCTTTTGTTCTCCCGATACGCGCTGTCCTAACATAATATTGAAATTTTTCAAATTTTCTTTTACCTGCTAATAAATTGTTTAGAAGTAAAGACAAAAAAAATATTACGAACTCGAAATAACTTTCAACAAAAACGCGTTATAAAAAGTTCCGACGGCGTTGTAAATAAAAAAAAAAAATGTTGTTTCGTTAATATACAGTACGCTGTACGCGTAAATAACCCCGTTTGCTGACTTCCATAATATTGATTCATACGTATGAATAATAAATACTCGCCGTCACGTAAACTAAAAGTATACAAGAGTAGAGAATTTTTTCATAGCTACCGAATCGTTATCGTTTTTCATAATACCAATCGTGTAGAGTAACGGCGAATACAATTTCGTAATATCCACGCGAGTTATTTATAGAAATAGACCGTACCGCGTGATATATAATTTTTAAAAAGTTTCACAGGATTTTAATAACTATCAAAATAATATTTTTTACCGTAGCGTTGAAACGAACACTCGAATTTTTCAGAAATAAACTATCGTATAATTTAATATAGCACGACGATCAAAGTGCAAATTATCTTGCTTATTGCATTCCAAGTAACTTATTTAAAATAAAAGTCGAGATTAGTAGTGCCTACAAAGTATATGGCAAAGAAACGCGTAAAGCCTACCCTAGCACGTGACAAGGTTACAGAAATTCAGCGCAATCCGCTATATCGAATTAAAATTGATGGCTCCGGGGATCCTAAGCGACGAAAATAGCAGAAAATATTAATAAATTTTAAATAATTCATAAATTTAAGGTCAATTTAAGACTTATTCATTTTTTTGCCGGGAGGCAGTCGTTTTACGGCTTGATAAGAATAAAAAAAAATGGAAAAGGAAGTTATTTAGACGACCGCACGTCCAAAACACTTTTACGAACTAGCATTTCATCACTGAACATTTATTATTCATGTGCAGCTCTTTTATGGGTTACTTTTTTTACAGTTGCGGGGATTATTATATCCGATTATTTATCGTCGTTCTCCGAGTTGTGTACTTCTGGGAATAGTATCAATTCGTTTCAATATTATAAATACGTAACAGTAATATTCAACCTATTTAAACATACACACACAGACACATACATATAAAAATTAATTTAATTAATTAATTTATATAGAATAAGTATAAATAAGGAAAGCGATACAAAGTTTTTCATTTTAATAACTTAACAAATACAACGAATTTTCGAAATATTAAATACATATATACTTATATAGTATATTATATATACTTCTATATAATATCGTGATCGTTGTAGGATATTAAAAAAACTTAGGGGTTACCATGTAAACAGCGTATAACCGACCAGATAGATTTTCGATTAAAAATTTATCCCCAAATCGATATACGTTCGACTAAGTCGATAGAATCAATAAAATTGTGCACCGTGCAAAGTGGGACTAACGCGAAATAATCGTTTCGAAAATATTACAAAAGTTTGTGTGTGATTTTCGTTATTGGAATCAATCGGTTGAACGATTTGATAATAATGCCTAAAATCGTTTTGCTAAAAGTGAAACCGTAATACATTTTTGCGAAAGGGACCAACGCCACAATATTTTCGCCACACTGTTGAGACGATAGTATAAGGACGTTGGGACGTCGTCATGGTGAGTAAAAGCAAACAGAACAGAATCGTGGGGGAATTACGTGGATTTATCATGATACTGGACAGGTACAAACAAATAAACTCAACTTTTTATGTCCGACTTTCCTACACTTCAAACAAATTAACTTTTTTTGTTAAACTTGTTGAATATAAAATATATATATATATATATATATATATATATATATATA
>JAIPRN010005266.1:0-11224 GCA_025469175.1 Geopemphigus sp. TES_GeoC_2020 | reverse complement strand
TATATATATATAGTAAAAACTTGTATTACCATTCCTTTATCAGGAAGTCAATAGTAAAGTCGTGCCAATATAAAATAGTAAAATTGTTTTGTGAAAATAGATACGTAATGCACTATTGCTCATAAGTATAATAATTATTAATTAATTTGGTTTATTAATAATATTGTATTAATATATTGGTTTTCGTGGGAATTAAAAAAAAACCAATATACAATTATTTTTAGACAACAGCCATCTAATAGGAGCTATTGTAGTAAACGTAAAAACGTTTATTTAAAAATATAGCGCACGCGATTGAAAATATTAAACGTAATTTTGATATCCGCATCGAAAACATACCAATAATTGTGGGGATCTTATCGCGATATCAATTCGCATCCTTTTATATAATATGGCTTGGAGAGGTGCGGTAGGGGGTTGGTGGTCATTGGCATATAGTTTTACACCGGGGAGGGGTAGACAACCGTTCGGTGGCGGCCCGCCGACAGCCAGCGTTTCCGATGAGTCGCCCGCGAAACGTTAGCCTATACGCGCGGTGAAACGATGACGATGTCGACAACGACGACGACGACAACGACGATCATTGTGGACTTATTACGTACGCGATAGTTGTGGTCGACAAACGGTTTTGACAAACGAATAAGGCCATGGCTATATTGGTTTAAACCATTGAGAACCTATTTGACGAGGAAATTACAAAGGTGAGCGTTATATCCTCATATCCTCCTTCCCACTCTCTGAAATATTATTTGGTTTATAAAAAAAAAAACGGGGTCATGGGTGTCACAAACGATGTTTGAATATAGTTTTAAAATAACGCTGTCTAGTCGATCCCATTGTTAACGATATTTCTATTTATTCGTTTTATTTTCCTTATTTTAAATACACAATTTTAAACTCGAGATTTCGTTTAAAAATACGTTTTATTTGTATTATACACTTTTGAAATATCACCTAATTTTGTCGTTTTATATTCATCTCTTATTCTGTTTGTATTTATATCGTGAGACGAAGCATTGACGAGTTAAAAGTTGGGTTAATTTCGATTCAATTATTTAAGGTGTTCATTTTTTTTAAGAATTAACTTTTAACTTATTAAGCTACTGTTTTTTTAACTTAACTCGTTAACTTCAAGTTCATAAAATTACAAACGTATCTCAATTAAAATAGATTAACAGTGAAATAACTGGATTTTAACTTCATTTTAGTTATTTTTTTTATATCAACTTGAATTAACAAATTAATTAAATTACTTTGTAGTACCATTGTAGGGTATTCATACATATGTGCGTGTAACGCTTATTTACGAAAAAAGTTAATATTTTATATATTTATATAGTTCGTCGACAATTTGTTTATTTTATTTTCTCTTTATAAATGAGTTGTTAACAAATTCTTAATTCTTAATTTATGTAATCTTTCTAAATAAAGTGACATTCGGTTATAATAATAAAGAGAATAGAAATAAATAAAAATGACTGAAACGTAGCAAATAATAATAAAAAAAATCCAAACATTTTTCTTATTATCGTTAACTTTTTTATACATTTGTAAACTATTATGTAAATTATTATTTGCAAACATGACGAAATATATTGTAACTTTGAAATATCCAGTGAAGAATAGACGTCCGCAAGTATAAACGTTATTTAATTATTATATTTGGCAACTAGGCGTACCTATATTATATTCTATTTCGAGTTTAGAATAACAAGGCATCCTGATCAATAATAATATCCTAATGTATTGTTGACGTTGGCCGAAAAAGAACGAAGGTGTTCGACTTGAATAGCGTGACGCATTGTCCGGTCTGCAGATCAATTAATATAATGCTCTACGAATGGTTAAGATTTTCGCCAATAGGAAAAAAACCTCTTCTCCGGTAGTTTTGTCAAAAGGACGCATAAATATCAAAAGAGGAGAAAATGTCGTGCCTAATTCGAAATCGAAATGTATATTAATCAGATAATTGTAGGCTAAAAATTTAATTAGATTTCAGGATAGCGGGTCAATTTAGTCTTTCACAATGTGTTACGTCTAACGAATCGTAATACGTATTCATTCGCCGAGGATCTCTGCGAGTTACATTTTACGTTATTTTTTCTTCCCCGATTTAAGTAAGATCTTATTCGGTTTACACGTGTTTATTGGTGTTCTAATCGATCCTTCTATTATTTGGCAGTTCTTCAATCATTTTCTGTACATATTTTTGTACTAGCATCGTTGTAGTATTTAACTTTTATTCTTCATAATTATCATGTTAATTTTACGAGTAAAAATATTAACAATCAATTTACCTTTGGGTTTCGAAAATGATTCCATTACGTAAGTTTACTAACACAAATAATAAATAGGTACAGATAAACGTTGTGACCAAAACAGATTTAAATTGGTCGAATAATTATGTACAGTGCATTGACTCTTTAACAGAAAAATCAATTTCATTTTTATTTTGTAAACAGAAATATTTATAAATATATGTATTGGTTTATTTAAATTGGCAAAAATAAATATTTTTCTACATACTTTAAAGCGTAAACGTTTAATAAAATCAAATTTGTTTTACTTAATTTAATAATTTTTACGAATATAGTAATAAAATAATAATAGTAAATTTAAGATGAAAACGAATAAAATGATATAATTTTATATATTACAATATTTTTTCCTATTTAGTTGATTTTAAAGTATACTGATATACGTTAAACAAAATTTATTTTATGTTTTGTTAAAAATTATATAAGATTTTTTAAAAGATATACCCAATATTTAATTAATTAAAGATATTCATGATATAAATAAAAAATATAGTAAAAAAAATGTAAAATCTGTAATCGTTAATAATAGGCTCACAGAATTCTGTACTATGAAAAATAAATCCTTAATTTTATTACTTAAATTACGTTTGTGTTTTTAAAAAAAGAAAGGAGAATATGCGGATATTGTGTTTCTTTCGTTTCGGTTTTGGTGTAGAACTTAATATAGTGTGACTCTATTACTCAATATTTCTAACGTTTTACACGATTGTCATTATGTCATTTAATTGCTTTTCACTGCTTTTATTTCATTGTTTTTACTGTCGTAATTTTTATTTGACCATTTGTTCAAAAATCTATTTACACAATTCGTATATAGTTTTTTTTATCATTCTCGGGAATACTCATTTTTATATTTAACGAGATTTTAGGGCGCATATTATATTATATAACATATATATTTAATTATTTAATTAATTTTATTATTATAATATATCATATTTATATTATATTTATGATATAAATACGAATTAAAAAAAAACGAGTTGCTCGCCATCGTAAAACAATTAAAAATTTTTTAATATTATAACAGTGTTAAAATATTAAGTTAAAATATACCATATTCCATTTTAACATATTATCAGCGTTTGTATGTGACGTGAATAATTTGACGTCTAAACGCTTTCGCATTATGTATTGTTAAATCGTTATAATATCATACCCCTAATTACACATCACACATCAGTATTATACGTTGTTATATGTGCTATCAGTGGCGGATTAATGGTTGATGCCACCCACGAAGTAATATATCTTATTCCTCTCTTCTCGAGATTGTCTGAATTTGTTATTATAGTCATTTAAATTTGTTCCACACTCGAAGAAGACAATATGCTGTCGGAAGTAAAATAAGTTCCTAATATTTTACTAAATCGTATCCATTATCAAACAGAATCAAAAGATTTAATTGTAGAAAAGCGTTATATATTCGTACCCGTTTCGCGAGGCGTATAATAATATTTAATTACCAACATATTATTTACGATAAATAAAATAAATAAATAAACTGTAACAATACGTTACTTTTACTAAATCACTCGCGATTGTTTTTCTGCAAGAAGGGCACTAGAAAACCAATTTAGGGTACAATTTTCGAGCTTACCGTTTTGAATTTTGATCGGTT
The DNA here is from genome assembly GCA_025469175.1 of Geopemphigus sp. TES_GeoC_2020. Lineage (NCBI taxonomy): Eukaryota > Metazoa > Arthropoda > Insecta > Hemiptera > Aphididae > Geopemphigus > Geopemphigus sp. TES_GeoC_2020. Next base: position 7,285 of record JAIPRN010005266.1, on the reverse strand, counting down.
GTGTAATTTTTCATTTTAATAATTGTAATTCACAATGATATCGGAAACAACTCGTAGAAAGCATTTTAAAATTGTTAGTATCAAATTACTTAAGATTATCGAGAACTTTGAAGAACACTTTAAAACGTCGAAAAGTGTACTCCAAATAAAAAAGTACGAAACATACAAAAGGCTATATAAACTATACATTTTTAAACTAGTCGGCGTTTTAATTAGATTCCGCGATCGCGAAATGCTGAATTCTAGAGAACATTAAACAACCCTATTCTATAAATAAACATTGGATATTTTATTGGCCGTTGTATTTTGGGCAGTTCTACAGTTTAGGTAAGAATTTAAGTCATTGGTTTGAATTTGAACGATGTGCTACTTCAACTTTATAATGAAAAATAATTTTAGAGTTATACGAAATTGCCCGCTAGCTATAGGAATACTAAAGTCAAAGGGCAAAGTCTTAACAGTTTTAATTCTATCGGATAGATTATTCATATAGTAAAATAAACTGGGCCTACGATTTCGACGATCGTTTATATCGTTTTAATGTCTTGAACATCAGTCTTATCATATGTATTCCAAAACGCTTTCACTATTCGATCGTGTTATTTTTACGTTTGAATTTTTACCATCTTGATAGTATTCCAATAAACATTTTTTAGGGGTTTTTTTTAATAATAAATTTTAATTTATTTGTTAAAAAGACGGTTACGTGTTATGTGTTGTATATATATTATATTTTACGATTATTTCATTTTTAGGGCTACACTTTTATGTTTTCCCGAGTAATTAGAGCCAAAAGGTTAATGTGTTTATTTAGATACTATTTGTTTAGGTGTAAATGCGTAAAATTTGGCGTTTATACTTTTAAAATGATGTTCATTACAAACGGAATAACGAAATCGTAATTATATTGTAGTCCGTCGAATCTTAAGATATATAATATGTCGTTAGTAAATATTTAATTACACTAATTAACTAGTAAATCATAATATTATAAAATCAACGAAAATATATTTCTATATGCATAGTACAAATTGGACAGTGGAAAGTCCGCGATATTAAACTTGAGTACGTTTTGACAAATTTAATAAAAATTATATTTTATTTTATTCGATCGACGTTATAATTTTATGAACATTTTCATTTTTCGAATTTATTCGAATACAAATACCATTTATTTTTAAGAAGCTACAAAACGGGTATAGTAGTTTATGGAGAATAAATGTAAACAAGTCAGCTTATATAACTTTTACTCCGCGTCCCGGTACTAGCCTTCCAATACTACTCAATAATAACCATTTATCGTACCTAATCGTCGTTAAATATTACCTAGGTATCCGCTTGGAGAAAAGACTCAGACCAGTCGATCCTTTAAAAACGAAAATGACATTACTCGACACAAATTTTCACTAACTTAGATATATTCTAAAATTCAATATTCTTTGTTAGTGATAAACTCAATTTTTATAAGCAATAATGAATTTACATATCCAACGACGATCTATTATATTATCTAACTATGGGACGTGACTAAAATGTCTAATATTAATTTTAGATCTTCCAGTCAATATGGGGGGGTCAATTATTATCTAAGTGATAATGGGGGCATTATCACTTCCTTAATCTGTTAGTAACCTGGTATTACAATCAGTCTTAAATTTAAAAATAATTTCTAAACTAGCCATGTATTATTAAAAAAATTCTGTAGTAACACTTGTACATTTTGTATACATTTCGAAGTATTATCAACGTCCACTCCCTTACATTCTAGTCGTCTAGTCCTTTGTATACTATATTTTTTGTGTTAATAGTATGCAAATTGATAATATTTGTTTATTCGTCAAATAAAAATAGTAGATACTGCAAAAAAAATCAATATATTCTTTTCGTATGATATTACGTAACATTTTGTAAATATTACGTAACAATTCAATAGATTTCAAATTAAATTTTTGTGAGTAAGATGCTCTCAAAAATTAGATTATATTTGTTATCGATATAATGTGTATTGAAACACTGTAACTTGTATATATTGGTAGTATAGTAATTGTATCTATAACGTTGTTGTGGCGACTGTTTAGAGAAAAACGAATCATCATTTTTCCAATTTATTTTACACGTGATCGAACTTTTCTATACTCGGATATCAAATCATATAATTTTTTCTTCAATAATAAAATACGCCTTCCATCGGTCTAGATATCTAACAGATTTTTAATATTATTCGACAGGTATTTAAATTTCAAAGTAAAAATACACGCTTAAATGTATAACGCTAAACACCTATTTTAAATACGATATTTTGATTATATTTTATTATTATTATAAGAAATAACATTATATTTTTTTTTTAATGAATTTGTATTTTGACGTAGTCGTTAAATAATATTTCAGCATATGCACTATTATACAATAAAATTATGACGAATTAAATTACGATAATAATGTATTTTATATTTTGACTATTTTATTGGCTATTGTAATTTTTATTTTTTTTAGAAATAAAAAATTGTTATAATTGTGTACATTATAATGTACGTTGGTATATTATATATATATATATATATATATGCACGGCCAAGTGTCGCCATAGAGAGACGTGTAATGGGGCTAATATATGATCGTAAGTTTTCGAATGTTTGGAAAGACAAAGTAATAATAATATAATAATTTATGATGAAAAATAGTGTAGTTTAACGAAGTAAACTTTAATTTTTGAAAATACGAAAATTATTTCTTTATATATTTGGTAATATTATTTTTACTTTACATCGCAACTTCTTTTGGCTTTTAGTATAATTATATACTTGGCTCAATTTTTGTTCTACTCAATTTAATAAAACACATTATCGAGAGACCGAGTCCAAGGATCTTTATGAATAAGGATCTATGTGACACATATCGGATGTTAATATTTCTTTCTCGTTTATTTTGCCGCTGTTTATGATTAACTTATCGTATTTGTGCTTAAACACAAATGTTGTCGTTTATTTTTCGCCGCTCGTTATTGTGTACATATGAAGAGGGAGGCATCAGAGGTTTTTCCTCCTCGCAACTCATTTCCAAGTTCCCAATAGTGGGGACGGATTAGTCTCTCTTGTTTCTAAAGATTTAAGCTTTAGTTGCGCCAATAAATGACGTGCATATATTGTTTATACAAAAATATTTCCAAAATTTACGCGAATATCTGGAAAATGTTCTTTCCTCCTTTAAAAAAATCGATTCGCGGTTTTTCATTAGAGTAGTTCAATGTTATATTCGGACTTCATTTTATATTTTATAAATATGATTAGGATAATTTGATTCGTTTGAATATAAGTAGATTTTAATACAATTAAATGTAAAGATTTTTATAATTCATTTCCTACGGTAGATATTATATGGCTGGAATTATTATTGAACTACAGGGTGTAAAACGATCATGTAATATAATACATCTATTTACCTTTTACTATTTGCAAATAACTGTGTTACAAATTCAATTATTTATTCTTTTAAATATATTTTTCGTATTTATTGTATATAACATACGTATAATGTATATATTTATCGATATATAAATATATATAATTTCATAAATTTTTAAAAACAGATTTAATTTGTAAATACATTAGGCGATAAATTAATTTATAATTTTTAGCGTATAATATAGTATAATATAATTTGTTGCAACTTAAGAAATATAAGTGTTTAAAATATTAAAAACAAATTTTAAAAACTCACAATTTAAAAATATTTAAAACAAATTATTTGATATAATTTAATTCAAATGTATTACATGTTTACATCAGTGAGAGAATAAAATATTTCGAATTTAAAAATAAACCCTTGATTATTCACTCGTAAATATTTTTGATAAAAATTAACGAACATAACACTTTGTAATAAAATATTGCCACTCTTTTATGATAATAAAATGAAAAATTTATTCATTTTCCCACGAAATTAAAAACGGGCATTTTTAATGATGATTTGTTGAAATCAAGTAGAAATTTTACCATTTCAACTTTAACTAACCAAGGATTTAAATTAAAGTGATGAGTTGATCGTAATTTACAATACATTTTCTGATGTCGAGTCTTTTCATTTTTTTCAGTTTTTGATCCATTTATTAGTCCAATTTATTGGAAGTTTTCTAGTATTTTGTACGAACTACATTTATATGAAATTATTGGTGCAAACTAAAATATGTTTTAACATATAATTCTAAAAAAAACACTTTTTAAGATACATTATTAACATAATTTACGGATAGTATAGTAATGGTGATTTGTTGTGAATTTTTCAAGAATTGAGTCGTTTGAAATTAGTAAGTGCGTATTTGACAGGACAATGGAACTCAATTAAATAGTTTTTAAACGTAAGACACGTTTTCAGAAATAGATTCTCATACTAAACGTAAAATTTTTACCGTTTCAGTTTTAACACGCAGTATTCGCGTCAGAATAATTAATGATGTATGACGTGCATTATAAACACTGGTGTTTTATCGATCTCCATAAATGTCTTATGAACGCGAAAAAATGTCAGTCGTGTGATACTGTGTCGTTGTACCAAACAATCGATTAAATGACCTACATGGTAAAATATATTTTTCCTCCATTTTTAAATATAGTTTGTACTTTTTCGTTCGTGTACTTATATTAACATATACGTTTATTACACAGCAATGGTATCCAATGTCTAGATAAATTAAATAGCTAAAAATTTAATACCGACTATATGTTTATAAATAAGGAAACATATATTTTATTGTTGTTTATCAATAAAGTGTATACTTTTCTAGAGGAATAATTAAGCGTATAGTTCGATAGCGTCGATGTTCACGGATGGTTTACGTTATTTCGTATAACGCGTTTTTAAACGCGTCCCAATTAATTAACAATAATAAATATCGTTGCCTCGCAGTACGAAATTATATTTTTCTTTGTGTAAATAAGCAAACGTTCGCCATCAATAATTTTAGTTCAATTTAAAAATAACTGAAAATTAAATTTAATAGTGTTATTCCCCTTTTTACGTTTAATAATATTATTTTATAAATATAAACGCTGATTTTGATATAAAATATAAATTTTGTTAATATACGGCAGCGATATGTTTCGCATTACCGGTTGTACAACATTTCAATTATTGCCTAAAAAATAATAGATATCATAAACATAATAATTAAACGTTTGTTTATTAGCACGTGTTAAATTTATATATTTTCAAACTTAAAATCTATTAATTTGGTTTTAAAAAAATTACGCTTTTACATTTTCGTTTTTTGGTACACTCAGTAACAGTTACTGCGCATAATAAGTATTGAAAAAAATTCCAATAATTCATTGGGTTATATTTGCTCTTTGTATTTTTTGTATGATAATAAAAGAACGTTATACTTTCTTATATTTAGGTTCGTTTGTACCGCAAGCCGCCTTGTGTCTAGCAAAAGCACCACTCGAAAAGGTAATATTTTTCTTATTTTTGTTCACAATGTTTGCTTTCTTAATGTCCGCGTTATTTGTAACGACCCCTGTTGTCTTGACATATATCAAACAATATGCGCTTAGTTAAAATGTTTCAGAATATTTCGATTGTATCGTGTTTTATAAAATGCTTATTTAAAATGTCTCAAAATTCGTATTCAAAAGACATTAGTTATTACGTTTATAAAATGAATTGATGTTTACGAATACAAATTACGTATTTTAAAAACAGTTAAAAGATAGAAACGATTAAAGAAATCGTTTATTTCGCATGATGTGTTGATATACTTATTATGGGAAACACAAGTGAACAAATATATATCATATTTTATGGAACCGAAATATTAATAAAACGTCGGCTAACCTAAAACTTGGAAATGTCATCTATGAAATGTGACATAATGTTATTTAAATTGATATTCCGCGGTTCAATATATTGTATATTTATATACGAAATATATACTCAAATATTAAATATTTCTATACCTACTGGTTACTATTTGAATCGAATATGTTCATTAATGTATAAAACGTATTATATATATTTATATATAAAACCCGTTCGAATATATATTTAAATATTATATTTGGTATTGTGTTCGAAACGAAGTATATTTGAATACAACTTCTCCTCAGATATTCAAGAGGATGTTTACGAATTCCTGTTATTCCGTCGTTCTGTCTAATATACATAATGTTGTATTTTACGGAATAGTATTCTGGAACAAAATTTGTATATCTAACCGTGAATACGCGCAAAACGGATATGCAAATTATGCGAAATCTCGTAACTCTATAAATAATAATGTTTAAATAAAAATATCGCCACTATCCTAATTGAGACGAATTATCTTTACGAGCGTATATTTTATAACCGGCTTTGATTTACCGGTTTTTGTAGATATACAGGGTCGGGTTATACATTTCGATATATAGATGATCGATTTTACTCTTTTTATCACTTGTTAAATAAAATACTGATTAAATATGTCTGTTAACGATAACTAAATATGATCGCTGTTACCGTCATTCGTTATTAAACTATTTTTAAAAACATACGACCTTGTGACGTGCCGTGTGTTCAGGTTGCTTTTTTAATATCGTTGATAAGTACCACTTAGTTACATACTTGCATACTTGCTACTATGCATACTTGCTATATATATAGTGTCTGAATGAGCGCAATTTATTCGGGTTTGTTAATTAATATTGTTTAGGGCGATTTATCGATTATCGTCTTAAACGCAACGTTAGTTTATTCGTATTAAATTGAAACGTTTAATCCGAAACGTACGAGTTGATTAGCGCAGCAAAAAATATCAAGAACGACTTAAATGGGTCAGTGAAAAACGACAAAACGCTTCGGACAAAGAGTGCAAGTGGACAATATTTGTTTAATTTTGGCAAAATTTGGTTATTGTCAATTAAATCTTAGTATTTGGAAAATCATTTCGGGATTTTCTATATACGAAAATCATTAAAACTTTCAATTTTACGACGAAATTTCAATAATTTAATACAAGGTTTCTAACAAAAAAAACTTTAAAAATTATTGGTCACAATTTGGATTTTGAAGCGTATAAAACGTAATTTATGTACGAGTAGGACAATTTTTGTGTAAAACGAAGTTGCTTAAAAAAAATTTAACAGATACAATTTTATCGTACATAAAAGCCGAAAATATATATTTCAAAATTTATAAAAATCGCTTTAGTTTAAGCCTTTAAAATTTTGTTTACGGTAATTTTCATTAATTTCACGTGATATATATATATATATATATATATATATATATATATATATACATATAAATATTT
>JAIPRN010005265.1:0-11241 GCA_025469175.1 Geopemphigus sp. TES_GeoC_2020 | reverse complement strand
TTCGATCGGTAAAATTAACGGGTTCGGGCGGAATAAAATACGAAATAACCGGCTAAATGAGTCCGTACGAAAAACGAACAACAAACCGAAAACGTATTTCGATTTACGCAGCGACCGCGATCCAGGTTACCGTATTCATGGGGTATTAACCACGTTAACGGTTTCTCGTTATTTCGAACGGTTCGTGTTCGAACGTACCATATATAGCGTCCTCTGGTACGGCGTCGAAAATGCGCGGTAAACTAACCGAAATAAAAACGATTTGACGTATCGCGGCGGTAATTCACGCGACGGACGTCGACCACTTGGAACGTATGCACGCACGCGTATTTCGTTCGGGCAATCGACTGTAAATCCCCTCGAGCGGCCCCCCAAGCCCGTGCACCGGGCCGACGTCGTTTCAACTTCGTATATCATCGTCGTCGCGCAAGCCCAATCAATCGCGGTGTCCTGACGTAAGCCGAAACAATACAGTTATAGACCGTTTAACCGAAAACAATTGTCGGCGATGTCCCTCCCGTCCGTTCGTTATATTTTCGTCAAGTTTTCGTTCCGCGAAAATATACGCGACAAACGTACGTTAAGTCATCCGCAAAACCAACCGACGCGCATTGAGATGAATCGGTTCTCCGGCGTGTTTCACAGGTTATATGTATATATATATATATATACATAACCGATATTGTTTTTCGTATTTACGGTCGCGGCACGGTTCGATTTAAGCGATGAGAAAATGTTCGGAGGCGAGTGGCGTGACACGTCTAAATCCCGACGAACGAAGCGCCGCGGTTCCTTGTTTCGGATTCGAGCGAGTATGAGTTTGCGTTGCCGTACGTGGTTTTAAGAAAAATCGACTTATATACATTTTTATATAGGCCTATCCGGTCTGGCGGAACAATAATTACCGTTAGAAGTATTTTTAACGCGAACCGTTCGAGATTTTTAACGAATTTCGCGTCGACTTTTCTCGTTCCGTTCGTCGTGTTAAATCGATTATTCGCGGACAATTTCCAAACATTTCTCGAAAGAACGAACGCGAACTTTTGAATTTTCATACGGCGGTGACCTTTTCCACGTTACATAGCATTCCAACTAACACCGATAGACGCGTTTTAAACGTTTACTTTTGGTTTAGGAATAAAATCGTTACGTTGGAAACATTTGTCGGCCACAGAAATCGCCGTCTTTCGCGCGGTTCGTCGAAAATAGTAAAACGTTCGTGTCCGATGGACGTCGAATTGTGATTACATCTGGTTGGCGATGGCGATCGTCGAGTGTATTAGGTCCCATTGCGGTTAAGTTTCGTCGGATTTCCGTGAGAATAGGCGAGTGTAAAGATAAAAAAAAACCGCCGAACGAACGGAATTAATTTTATTTCAGATTAACCTTGTTCACGGCGACAAATTTGTTTTACTTTAATGTACATAATATATATATATATATATCGCCGGAGATCATCATTATCGTTCGACCGCTCGCGAATATAAAAATAAATACGACGACGACGACGACGCGCGCGTGTATATTTACACGGAAATCGACGTCGTAATAATAATACGTGACGTCTATAGGTTTATTCCCACGGAAGATTTCTCCAATTTTGTGGACATTAAAACGACGTGACGGCCGCGAGAATTTTTCGCGATCGTCATCGCGAAACGCGTCCTACATTGGAACGGGAAAACCATCAAAAGTTAACGCGACGAACGTGTGGAAAACGTCTATATGTTTACGGTATTACTTTCGTCGATCGAATTCGCGAACGTGTGGCGGCAGTAGTACACCGTAATCAATAGTAGGCTAATATAAAAGTATATATATATATTGATATGTATACATCGTTGCAGGATGCGACGCGACGTTAACAAAGAAAGTAAAGAATTGAATTACCGACGGGAAGAGCGATTAAACGAATGTGTACGTGCAACAGGTAGCGTATATAAATAAATGTAACGCGACGTATACTTTACCTACTTATTGTATTGTCGACTCACGCGCGTCGCGAATGTTCGAATTCTTTCGTCACATATCGTACGCGTTATATATGCGACGAACGCGAGCGGTGATCGATATTATTTGTATATTGCGCGTCACGTATAGAAAACATTGTCTACTATATACGCGCGTGTGTGTGTGTGGACGGTGTAAGTATTCGGTCGCGAAGAAATAGTGAAATCGTTTTTTTTTTTCGTTCCGAAGATTAAGAGTACAAAATACCCGTACTGTGTGTATTGTACCCGTATTGTGTATACAACGGTGACGCGCGATTAAAACGCGCCGAGACTCGAAAACGTTGGGTTAAAAAACACCGAGCCTAACGGAACGGTAATCGACGTGACGTCGCGAAACCGGACACACCGACGACGTTTGGCGTAGGAAAACGCGGCTAGCGCACGTTCGGGTCGAGTCCGAATGGTAACCGTTGTTCGCATCATCGTCCGTCCCTTTTGCGTCCGAAGTTCGCGCGAACGTCCGTACGACGACACGGGGAAACTTCCGCTGGCCAACGTGTCGTACCCGAGGAATAGTGTCGAATCATTTCAACACGAATATTAGCGTACGAACGGTCGTCGTGGTTCGTTCCATCCGATTTTCTGAACAAATTCCAATTGTTCTTATCCCTCCCTCTCCCCTGTCAGTCTCGTTACACATACGGTACGAAATCTTTACAACAGCGAATTACCACTCGGATACCGTTAAATCCGCCAAGGTACCAAGCGTTGAGTACCCGTCGTCGTTCGGTATGACCGGCCTCTGAACCGTAACAACGACGCGTTAACCACCATACGTAATGCACCGACGCCGACTCGGCCGCAGGTGTTGCGAAGACAATGTAACTGTCAATACTCATAATCTGACAAAGAGAGAGAGAGAGAGAGAGAGAGTACTTGAGGGCTCGGGGATAGAACGGAACGAGGTGGATGACACCTCCGAGGGTTTAAACGTTCGTGTTACGCGATTTGAACGCGGTATTCGATCATCGTCGCGGTACATCCGACGAAAATTCGCGTAAATACGCGCGCGTGCAACGGGTACACGACACGCTTTGGACGCCGCGATAATCGCCTAACGTATATATTCGTCGGCGTGGCGTTATTCGATCGGAAATATTTTCTCGCGTATAATACCACGCGGCACGACGACACGTCAGGTCGTTGTCGCGCCGAGCGCCGCCGAATAGCGGAAAAGCCAAAGGTGTCCCACTCACCGTCGAACAACCCTTTTCCATTCGCGTTCGGGTAAACGCGTATTTCGTATTTCTGATTCGCGAAGAGACGAAAAAAACAGCGCTCCGAACCTTTTTTCGGAAACTGGGGAGGGGGAATTAGAAGTTAGAACACGGACGGCGTGTACTACTACGGGTCTCGGTGATTTTCGAATCGTCGCGAATTTCGCTTCGCCGTTCGTTACGCGTTTCATACGATAAGACGTACGTGTTTCGTTCAGTTTCCGTGTACGATCGTTATAGTTTCGCGTTCGTTATTGCGGTACCGGTTAGTTTGCCAACCATATTATTCGGACGAGTGTGTCTTCCGCTCGAAATCTACATTATTGTTACGTTTAATTTGTGACGTCGGTAACGGGATTTTCTTTTGTGCATACGTAAACGTATATTATTCGAATGGCGCGTCTATTACGAACACGTTCTCGTCGGACGAGCCCATACCGCGCTAATTGCCGCGAACGATATCGAAACGGAAACGCCGTCGACGTTTTTCGAAAAGTAAATCACACACCCTCGTCTCGGTTTGTCCACCGTTTATATGTAACGACGACAACCCCGGACGACACGTGCGACGCAACCGTTTTCCGCGGGCCGACTCGAACGATGTTCGAGGACGGTTTATCGGACGCCGTTTAATCGTCCGAAATAAACGCGCGCGTTCCACAAAATCACCACGCGCGCATAATATCCCGAACGCAATTTGAAACGTAATAACGCGACGTATCCGCCGCACGATTTAATAACCACCAAGTAATACGATTACCGGACGTCGGCACGGACGGTTTATTACACGTTACTCGTTACTCTCCGAAAACGCGCACGTAGAATATGTTTAGATTCCGAACGAGTTTACCGAGTGCTTCCAGATAATGGTAACCGCGGTATCGATGCACATTAAACACGCGATATTAATAATAACTAATATTTTACGGTTCGTCGTTTCACGAACTTACACACCGTATAATAATAATAATAACAATAATACGTACGTACCGTACAATAATAATGTATAGAGTAAATAACTAATTTGCTTATACAAATCGGGTTACGAAACGTACGCGATAATAGGACGCAAGTACGTTTGACGCACGAATGAATTGGCGGGCTGAACATTCGATCGGTTACACTCGGCACTTGGTGCGGGAGACGAAATTTTTCCAAGAGGAATCACCCGTATCTCGAGCAATACGGATAATTTTCGACGCCGTTTCGTGCGGTCTTTTCCCCTCGTAATTGTAATATGTTTACCCTTATCCGCGAAAAATCGACCGCGTCCAAGTTCAATTTTGTGACAGCAATTTCTTACACATTTTCCGCATCATCGTACGTTTACGGGCGATTTATTGCGCACGTTCGTTTTCAAAATCCGGCGCGATGGATAGGTTGACGGTATTAGTGTAGATACGGTAAGTGGTCACTTTATCGTCTTTTAAACCCTGGTAGTTAAATGTCCCTTCAAATCGGGATAACCACTATACAACATCTATCGAATACGCACGTTTCGTTATTGTACTATCGTTTTTGACGACCACTGCTACGGCAATTACTGTTTGGTAGCAATAAGCGGAATGAATAGTCGAAAAAGCGGTTTCGTCGGTTTTGTTTTTCCGTTCAAAGTTTACGTATGTTCGAAGTATGAAAAACGAGGATATAATTTTGAAAATGGTCTATAAATAACCCGCGTACGATTTAATGGCGAATAAAAAAAACCGCTCAAATAATGCTCGTATAAAATCTTGGCAAATAATCGCTGGCTCGTGATTAAAAAAAAAATGTTGTACACTAAAAATAAATTCGTGTATTATTCAGCGCGAGCAACGATCGTCCATCATCGACGCGCCACAAAATAAAAAAAAAACTAATTAAATGTATATCGCGTAATAGTATAAGATACTTACGATAAATTCGCGGGATTTGTCACATTTCGAAGAACGAATTAGATTACGCTACGAGGCCGAACCGGGCGTAGTAACGAACGACATTAACGAAGAGCGATTAAAATTTTCTCTCGAGGGGGAGAGCATACGCGATTTTTAAATTTGTCTTTTACGCGTATATCGGTTGCTATACGATTAAAAAGTTGAAACGGTTTTTGACCACTGAACGTAGCAAATACCAGAGAGCTATTTACACATTGCGTAATAGTTTAGAAACGTTTTTAGGCTCGTTTTAATTATGGTACTATTTGGTTTTTTTGAAAGTGCCGGAAAACATGTTCGTCCGTATTTAAGAGGAGACCATCGAAATAATTAATACTCGATTCGTGTACAGTAACAATCGACTACATCCAATCGCGTGTTACGAAATATAATTACTTTTTGAAAACTAGCCCGGCCGAGTAGATTTTATTGTCGTTATACGTATCGTTGGTGGTTTTAAATTTGGCGTCTCGCGTGTTTGAACGCAATTATACTTTGAACCACCGGAGGTGCGTTGGATTTCACACATGCGACCGAACTATTTATCGGAAGACGTCTTATAGGCGTTCGCGTATTTGCGATGGATTCTCGTGAAATGATATAATAGACACGAGTTCAGTAGAACGTGTTTGCGGACGTTTCGATTTATGATTTTTGTCGAACAACACGAATAATCCGTCGACTTCGTTAAACATATTTTCGCCGTATAAACGGCGTCGACTAATCGTTACGATTCCTACACGACAAACCGTTCTCGGGCACTCTACAGTTTTCCGTTCGCGCGAATCCTATCGTCCGAACAACACGAGTCACGTGTTCGCGTTTAACTTAAACGGCCAGACATACACGCGCGCGCGCGTAATAATTATTGATCGACGTACGAAATTCGACGCAGTCCGACGACGAAGAAACATTTTTTTTGCGGTACCGTACGTTTCACGTGGTCTCGGAAAAGAAATTCCGTCTTACGTTGTTCGGGACTTAAAGTACGAAACGATGACGACGAATCGCCAAAAAAAACCGTACTGGCGTTTTCGCTTGCAGCGAACGACGTACAGGTATGCATACTTTTTACAGCCATTTCGCTCCGCGATATAATTGTTTCGTAAATTATTTCCGTTTGTTCGCTTTTTTGTTTTACCGTATTCGCTAATGGTCTTCGCGCGGCTTACAAATAACGGTCTACATTATTTCAAACATCGATACGCGGGCAAATCGTTCTTTATTCGGTTACTGCGACACGTGCACCGCTCGTCGTCTCGGGTACCTATTACCGTAATACATTTTTTAGCCACCGCCGTAGTTTGTTCAGAAATTCGAGCGAAACGTGCCACGGTCTTACAATTCATTGCGTCCAACATAACGAAAGAACGATATTCCAACGTATCTATTTGTATAAAATATATTTAGCGCGACTATTTTTGTATACACGGAACATTTTTCCCGCCGACATTATTATCTAGATATTATTCCCGTTCCGTATTTATATTAAGAAATAACATTATTCGAACGCGTATTTTGTTTAAACGACGTGTTTAATAATACACACCGGGTACATTATTCGTGTCGTACAAAAGTAAAATATTTCGTTTTGACATCCATTATTCTAGCGTTTATTTTACATACACGCGCGTCCGTTGTCGTGCCGTATACGGAGAATGTTGTTTTATTTCTATACGATCAACAGTTGAGTATGCATATGTTACGTACGTATATCTCGTAAAGTCGTACAATACAAGACACAAATTACAATAAAACGCCCGAAAACGAAACGCGTTTAAATTACGATTCGTTTCCTACGCACAAAAGAAAAACGGGATACCGTTTACGCGTGTCTGTTGTGGACCGTTTAAAGGGTATTGTGCCACAGACGCTGAGCGAAACGAGGAATGTTCGTGCGTTCGTTACCGCGATTTTTCTAGTTCGGTTTTCGGGTAGAAAGAGTCTGGCGGTAGAACAATCGCCATCAAATGTAGCCGTTAGCCGCGAATCGAACACGGGACGGGGCGTGAGGTAAAACATACAGGGAAATATGTGGTAAACGTACGAACAAATTCCTAGCCACCCGAAAACCGGTTCGTTAATTGACGTCACTCCGACTAATTTCGCGTCGCCATAAACCGATTAGGAGCCGTCGTCGAGGCCAATTTACTCGAAATATAGTCGATCGTTTCGAATTTTACGACGACGATAATATTTTTCAAACTATTCGTTCGTTTCAAAACCGGTAGTCGTTTTCGCGAGAACGCGTCGAATTCGTGTCTTTAAAACGCCGCGGAATGGGGACTGAATGGAGCGTCACGAATAAAGTCGTTCGCCGTCGAGTTACGCGTAACGATATCGCCGAGTTGTCGCGGAGAGGCGACCGAAGCGCGACGACAACGTCCCGACATCGTCGGCGCAAGTTACGCCTGTCCGTAATTTCGTTTTAACGCGCGTCCATACGATACATAATTATGATTGACTAATGGCGTGAAATTTGTAAAAAAAAAAACAACTACGCTCTAATTGTAACGTTTCTTTCGATTACGATCGAATGGTCCGAGCGCTAACGAGTATGTGATTGCGTAACACGGCCATACACGCAATATTTCACGCGTAAAATGTGTACCGTAGTTATCGTATTCGGAAAAAACGATTCGGTTAAAAATCAAACGCGTCGCTAAATTTTTTTAGTGGCCACGATTCCAATTTTTAAGTACGTATATAATAGGTACTCGTACGGTGGATCTTCGCCATTCGGCTCGTTACATTTTTTCGAAATGTCGCGGTACGATTCCGTCACGTTGTACGTATCAAAACGATTTCAATCAAACTGAAAAAAACTGAAAAAAAAACCAAACTTTTAATAGTCGAATATTTTTCGGGCTTTTATCGCCATATTTTTCTTAAAACGTATCATTTTATTATTTCGTATAAATCTCGTTTACGACAATTGTGCGTACTTTTCGTACCGTACGAAATGGCCGTAACTTAATAGACGACATTCTCGCGGAGACGTCTCGGGAAAACAACATTGTTCAACCGAAAATGACGGCAGCCGTTACTCGGAATATGGACATTGTAACGCGTTCGTAAGTTTCTAAATACAATTTTAAATAGACAATTTTCTTATACGTTTTTCGTACGGTTTTTGTTGTTGTTACATTTTCGATAGTTAACGTATTCTCGACATTTTTCGAGATTTTACGTGATTCGATGCCGACACATTTATTACGTAATTAAGTTTAAACGACGTGTGTATATTTTATACGCGTCCGTGACGGGACGACGAGCGAACGCGTTCACGTTTTATTCACCCAAATCGGTAATAGACGGATTCGACTTCGGATTAAAAACTAAATGGCGACGCGTGCGACGACGATAATCGACGATTATTAACGCGAGCGATTCGTTCGGCGAACTTTCTTTTTTAAACGTCAAACTGCGATTACGGTTACCATTACGCGCGCATAATATATATTAAATTTCGTCGATATATCGTGTGTGTGTAGAGCTAAATTATTCGGTCACAAAACGATCGTATTTCGCGAGTCGGTAAAACGTCCGCGGTGGAACGATTTTCATACGTAAATAAACGGACGCACGAACACCGGACGTTTAAAACGCGCGTGCGGGAGCAATGTTGGCGGTAAATTAGTCATGTTTTCACTCAAATTATAATACACGCACGCGCGTACGAAGGATTAACAAAAATGAATTTAAGTATGTCGGTCGCGTGAAAATACTAAAAAAAAAAAAAAAACAATCACGAACGTCGTCGATTTAATATATATGTATGTGTCTCATAGACGGTGGCGACAACGACGATTGTTTTCACCTAACCAAAGTGAATTAGACGCGTCTACGCGTTTTTCGTTACGTGACCCGCTGCCGTACCGACGCGGTCCACAGTGGACGGAGCTGGACCGCGAAGAGAACGACACGGCGGCCCGGTGGTTGGCGGTCGTCAAGTCGTCCGTCCGCCGGACCGAAAAACGGGCCGTAATTTTCCGCGTCCGAATCCGGAGTAAACGGCGGAAAACAAGAGTAAAATTGGTACGTTCGTCGGACGCGATTTCACCGAGCGGCAGACGAAAACGCGCCAAGATACGCGCCCGTGGGTGCGCGTCACGTACGAGCGACAAATAAAACGAAACGACGACGAGAAAATCGGACGCGGTTCGTCGTTGTGGTGGTGGATCATCACGCGTGTCGTCTACGGGCTATTCGAAATCGGGCGGTAAACCGGCGCCCACGTTCGTTATAGCCTTAGAAGTCTCGTCCCGAGTGTATTTTTATTATCGGGTCGCGCCGCGTGCCTGCTGCTGGACGACAACGACGGCGCGAAACGGTTCCGTTGTGACCGAACAACGATTGTAAACACAATGTAAACAGGGATTTCGAACGGGTGTACAGTCTACCCCGCAATTCTCGCCACTCCAAAACAGGAGAAAATACGTTTACCACGGCCAGTCGTTCTCGAACAAATGTTCGAACGTGTAGGCGGATGGGCCGACCAAGAGGCGTTCTACAAGAGTTTCATTTCGGAACCATTTGCGTATCGAAAAAACGAACCCGACGAATAGTCGACGTGTCTAAGCTCGCCGGTCGCGTTTCGAGCTTTTGGAAAATCGCCCGTGTCCGAAACGTGTACGTCCGTCGACAATGTTCCGTTGTCGGGTTGTTTTTTATGATCGCGTTCAAGGAAATTATCGGAGAAAAGAAACGGGAAACGTGTCGCGGTAAACCACCGGCTAAATACAATTTATCACCGGAACGTAACGCGTGTCGAGATCATCCGAGCGCTCCTTCTGCTACACGTAAAACAGTTCACGGCCTATTCGTAAAATCAATACGTTCTTCGTCTCGCTCTCTATATTCGTAGCGAAATCGGTAACAATTATCGATTTATGTCGTTACTTCATTCACAAAAACCACGACATCCGAACAGTCCGTGTCGAGTCCCCCCAACACGATGCCCGAACGGGGTAACGTAATAAAATTTAAATAATACGCGCGTAAGTAATTAGGACCGTCAAACGTTTTTCTCGTTTTTCTTTTTAACGAGAAGAAAACCCGTACAGTCGTGTCGAAAAGTGAAAAATATCGTAACGTTTTAAAGGGAACGGGACGAAGGGCGCGACTTATTACGCCCGCGGTTATTACGACGTTTAAAGAAATTGCGAGACACTTTCGTCGGACGATTTAGGTTAGACGTTATTACCGCGCAATTGTTTTAATGAACCCGTCCGTTTTTTTGTTTTTTATTGTTGTACCTTTCTTCCGTATAAACGATTTACATTCGTTTCGTATTTACTCGTTTGTAATGGTTCGATAAATTCGTGTACGACAGGTCGATTAACTCGAATCTTCAAATAAAACATTCACGGTTTGAACTCATTTATTTGCGGCGCGATGAGACAAGAGTGACGGGGAAATGGAAGCCCGGAGTAATTGTGGCCGGCGTGGGAGATAGAACACTATCGAAAAAACCGGCAATGGCGGTAATTTTGTCCGAGCGTCTATCCGTAGATATATATATATATGTGTGTATACGATAATACCTACGGGCGTTAAACGTTTAGTATTTGTTTATCGAAAAAAAACGCGCGACTAGGCGAAAATCGCGTGAAAAATAGTACGCCGGATGGGTGGAAAATAGAAGCCAAAATGAATACGGCCGTTTTACGGGACTCGAACGCGGTAACGTCGAGATTCGTTATTTACCGGGTGATTCCGGTAGTGTCGTTCTAATACCGTTGGCGAGTGTCGTCCGAGTGGCGGACGACATTTACGAAATTATACGACCGCGCGCGTAACCGTTATAAAATTAGTACGGATATGGACGTTCGTTGCGATTGTATTCCTCGCGTGTCGTAATTACGGCGACGAGTGTTGTATTATTTGTTACTCGTATCCAAATACGACGGGTTGTCTACGGAGTGTACACGACGCGTCTCCGGCCCAATATTATAACGTAGTATTCGGCGTGTACGAGTCGTAACGGTAGCGTCCGCAGGGGGACTTTAATCAGCCGTGACTCGGGCGCGTCGGTAAATATTCGGCTAAATTTTTCGTTCCGGGTTTTTTTTTTTTTTTTTTGGGGGGAGGGGG
>JAIPRN010005264.1:0-11241 GCA_025469175.1 Geopemphigus sp. TES_GeoC_2020 | reverse complement strand
TTAATTTTTAATATTTAATTATATTATATATTAAAACCTCACTATATATAATCACACTTATACACACATACAATTATAATATATTTTAGGGCTTCTATGTATATTATGTCCTATTAATTGTGAGACTTCTAAATAGAGCAGACAATGAGCATAGCCGAGATGAAAATGCTTAAATGGATAAGTGGGGTGACAAAAGAAGATAGGATAAGAAATGAATATATAAGAGGAAGCATAGGAGTAGCGTCGATTATGGATGAAATGAGGGAGAATAGACTTATATGGTTTGGTCATGTTATGAGGAGAGAACATTCGGAAGCAGTAAGAACAGTTATGGAATTGAGTGTGGAAAGAAGAGGAATGGGAAAACCAAAGAAGTGGTTGAATACGATTGAGTGTGATATGAGGATTTCTACACAGAATGTTTTTTTCTAATTTATTTATTTATTCATTTTAATTTTTTAAATATTATTAAAATTTTTTATGTAATTTCTATAACTCTTAAGTTGGATAAAAACAATATTCATTAATCATAAGAAAGTAATTGTTTCAATCATATTTTTCCTTGGAGAAATGTCTAACATTTGGTATAAAATTGTCATATTAGACATTAAGATATTTTATGGTACTTTTTTTAATTTTCAAACAATATAATATAAATAATTTATTTTATAAAATAAGGAATATAAATAACATTCTTCAAAAGTAAATTTATTTATATAATATGTACCGTTAATATATAAGTAAATAAATAGAATAAATAAAAGCTAATTCACAGAATTGATTAATAATCTAAAATAATTATATCTTAGATGTATAGATTATATATTTTCATACAAATAACAATTCTAATTAACAAAACGTTAATCGTTTAACTTAAAAATATCTACCGGATTTATTTAAAATAATAAAAAATATTAATGTGTAATCTATGACTTATTTATAGTATACTTTATTTTCAATAAGTTTATTAAAACTGTCAAATTTTTAATTTACTTTTAAATAGAATTGAATAGACTTAAGTTTACGTAAAATATTTTTAAACTTCAATACACGTTATAATATACGTGTTCGTTAAAAAAATGGATAATCTATTAAAGTTTATAACGTGTCCGGTATCGTTAGGGCCGTCTGATTTATTTAAAAATTAACCCCCCTCCCCCCTCCCGAAATTTAAGTCCAAGTACGGCCACTGACCGACATACTCACAATTTAGTTTTTTCAACGTTTTGCCGGTGAATTCGGGAAACGAAGGCATCGACCCTTTCTGGACACAACCTCTTGTGTCTCTAGACTATTAGAAATCAAACACGATCACCTATGTAAGAAATTACTATTCTGTTTGGCTAATATTCGTTATTAATTATATTCGAATATGCCCCACTTTTTAATTACGTCCCTAAAAATTCTCGTATTCGCGACCTCGAACGTTTAATCGTAATAACTCGTTAGGCTCCACCCTTATCATCTTGTTCCCAACATATTCCCTAATCCCTTAACCTTTTCCATTTTATTTTATTCCTTCGTTTTATCGAGTTATTATAGTTCCGTGCCGGTAAACGTCCATGTTCGCGTCGACCGTGGTTCGTCGCGCGAGAATCGTTTGTTTAAATTTGGACACGAGAAAACGACCCCCCTCCCTCGTGCTTCACCGAAAGTCGCGTTTTAAGTAGCACGTCGTTTTGATATTCACAACAGCTGGTCGATTATCCTATGGTTACTAGTTACGGATTCTGAAATAACGCGATTTCTTCTTAATTGCGTTTAATAGGAGTGGTCAATACGTTAACGTCGCGTGAGCGATACAAAAAAATATTACCGAAACGTCGTGGAAACTCAACGCGTCTCTCACACCGGCCACCGACGCTGTTTAACCAGCCGCCGTGCCCAACGGAATGATTACACGCACATATTAATGGAAATGATTTTGCCCTAGACTCGGTGTAACAGAAATTCCGTCAATTGATTTACACCAGCTACGATCGTTGATAATGTAACGAATGGACGGGTTTGATCGTACAACTACGATGTACACTGTTGGCTTAGAATTATCGTAATAATCATTTCGACGTCGTCGGTAACTGTACATCCGAACCGTATAAATATTGGCCACAATTGGTGGGCTACTACTCCTATGGTGTAGTCCTGTACCTAAAGCTTCTCGTCTATTCAAATAAAAATGTGAGAAAGAAACTGTCGACGTCATTAAGAAATGATGGGATGGGCTAAGCCCCTTAAGATACTCGCGCCTGGTGGTGGTAATAGTACAGAGATAAATGAGAATAAAAAAGGAGGCTTTTCAACCAACAAACATAATTGCGTATCGTCGTACGCCTAATCGCAAAGGAACTATTAAAAACTTTGAAAATATATTCGGTACCAATACCACGGCCGCTCTGTCTTAACAATACTAGGATTAACGGTGACTGAATATTTGTCACGAACGAATGGTAAACTCGAAATATATATAATATATAATTAATTAAGTGAACGTTTATTAATTACAATATTATAAATGTAAGAATAAAATATCGCAATTTTCATTTTTGTTTATAAAGTAACGTAATATTAAGTAGAATAATTATTTAACGCTAATATAAAAAAGTCACGATTAAACTTTATAACTACATACTACAAAATGATGAGTAATTAAAAAAATCCTTAATTGTAAATAAATATCGTTAATATTATTTAAATAAAATTAACGTTTTGTGTTCAGTTAGTTGTTTCCGCAATGTTCACCTCTTCACTGACCAAGTACTTATAATCGTCCGGATAACGTGATGCCAAATTTTTAATTGGTAAGAAAGCAAGCAGCTTAGGATTATAATTATTAAAAAACTTGCCAATGTTATTAAATTTGATTTTACTCAAGTCACTTATTCTTTCCACTATTTCTGTAAAACAAAACGATTATTCAGACGTCATTCAATATGTCAGATACATTATATGTGGAGTGATTATTATAAACAAAAATAAAATATTAATTCCCAAAACCTAATGAAAATGTACGCACATTTTCAACGGTATCCATAAATATATCTTACTACGTCAAGTATAAAAATGTCACTATTTTCTAAAAAAAACATCGTGAAAATATTTTCGTATTATTTGTTAAACTGTATACAATATATAAATTATCTTAAACGTTCTTACGCTAAGCATTTACATTATTACGATTAAATTAGGCATTACGTTTTTTAAATTGATCCAACTACAAAAATGTCGTACATGATTGATCGTAACAATAATATAGTCAAATTAAAGTCAGTCATAACATACCGTAATCATTTTCAGTTATAGGTTCAATCTCAGGAATCAAATATTTAGAAAAAGCGGTAAAACGTTTAGATTTCATGAGTATATAATATGTGGTTATGAAGCACATTTTATTCTGGAACGTATTTTTCCAGCCCA
The DNA here is from genome assembly GCA_025469175.1 of Geopemphigus sp. TES_GeoC_2020. Lineage (NCBI taxonomy): Eukaryota > Metazoa > Arthropoda > Insecta > Hemiptera > Aphididae > Geopemphigus > Geopemphigus sp. TES_GeoC_2020. Next base: position 7,827 of record JAIPRN010005264.1, on the reverse strand, counting down.
CAATAATACCAAATCTTTTGTTTTTTATTGATTGATCCTTATAAAATTCTACAACTTTAACCAACATGCCGATTGAATATTTTGGATTATTGTCTACATTACGTCTGTTGGGTACTGCGGGGAAAATGTGATCCCACTGACAGTTAAAACAAAAATAAAACGTTAAATAGTTTCACATTAGTTTAATAATTTTTATATGACTTACGTTTTCGTAGTAATAAATGTGGTCGTTTGGGTGTACTGATAACTAAAAAAAGGATAATAAAAGTAAATATTGTATTTTTAAAAAACCATTCATTTCGTTTATGTAGGTTTCATAGAAATTAATACAATAAACGAGGGCACGTACTCGAAATTCCGTCGGTGATTTGAGTAGAGGACATGAACAGAAATTATTAAACTGAATGAATACTTGATAATTAGATTCAATATTATCATCATCGGGTTTTAAAAGTTTTTGAAATTCCAACATATATTTATGCAAATATTTTCTGTCGACAAACAATTCTTCGACTATTGTATTGAACGTCCAAACTAACTACAAATATCAAACATAAAATAACGATTGCAATAAGTATTTAATTCTTTAAAAATCATTAAAAATATCGTTATTATAAATTTTTAAATTAAAATTGTAATATTTCTTTATTCATGTAAATACATTATTGTATTAATTTTATTATTAAACGTTATTTAATAATATTGAAAGCACTAACAGCGGTGTACTATTATTAAAAAAATCCAACAAATAACACCACCAGGTTATGATCATATACTAATATTTAAAAATGTAATAATTATTGTAATATATTGTTATCATTAAAAGTTACAACACATTATTTTATAAATGAATTGTAATATAATAAAAAGTTACACTCCTTTTTTTATAGTATAGGACTTACTCTAAGGATATTTTTCAATTGCGTATTATGCATAAATATTCATATCAAAATATTGAAAGAAATTAATTTGAAACACACAATCTAAAATTAACTTTTCAAATTCCTCCCAAAAATGTTTTACACTCAATTATTTTCGTTAAAATCATTATACACATTGTATTTAAATAAATAGCGTAACAAACAATTTTTTAATTATATTCATATTGTTCTATAACAATAAACTTAAAATTTATTTTTACCCTATTTCGTCAATATTCAGTTAAAACCTATTTCTTACTCAAAACACTATATTTATAATATTTTGTAAGAAATTCTTGATCGTATTGAAAATGAAGTTATTACTTCCTTTATAATTAACAAACTAAATAAAAAATTATATTTATTACTTCGATAAAATTTAATTATCATATAATATTTATAAAACAGGTATGTGTATTAAATATGTATACATAATTTAAGTATATATATATATAAAAATATAAATAATCACTTTAAAATCATCGCTTAGTAAATTGTCGATATATTATGGATTATTACTTACATCAAATACTGATTTATTTTCAGCAGAAATTTGTTCAGAATGTAAACGAGCTGGAGTCTGTATTACATTACCATTATTATGAACATCTATGAAATAGAGTTTATTCTTGCGTTTGTCACTTTTTGGCCATGAAGAAGTCCAAAATACATTAACATTATTATACATCGAAGATAGTTGGACTTTTATTCCTAATCGTCGAGCAATAGATTCATATAACATAGAATGTATGAGTTTAGAACCTCTTCCATAAAGCATAACCTAAATAAAACACATTATATTAAATATTAATAAAATAATTAACGTGAACATTTGGCATACTTTTTGCATAAAAGTGCAATCATAATTTTTAGTACAAAACAACTTCAATCTCATTTCAACAAATAGGACTTTACTAATACATCTAAGTATTAATATTGCGTCTGCTGCGTTATATAAATCATGATCTAAATTAATTTGTCGATTTTGAACAACGAAATTTAAGGCATGTCCATTTAAAAACACTGGATGTTTTGCGTTTGATATACGAAGCTGATCAAGTATTTTCAAAGCAATAGTATCTAATTTATGGGCTAAAAAAATAATTATAATATAAATTATATCTCTTAACGTTAATTCAAATGTAAATAATGTACTTTGTTTATGATAGAATAAGTTAAGTTCTGGGCACCACCAACTTATCCCTAAGTAAAGTCCTCGTTCATAAGTTTGTTCCATTTCTGGCAATTCTAGCAAATTTCGTATCTTATAACCAAAATATACATGGGCAACGTATATTAAAAATTCCCGTGTTGTATACACAAGATTTAAATTTCTGTTTTCGCTGAAAATTAATAAAATACGGATAAAACAATAACACCGCTAATAATATGTTTGAATCACCGAAATACCGTTTGTTACACTTTATGCTCAAATAATACTCCAAGGTGGTACGGAAAATATAATGTTGATAGTTTTGATTGTTCATATTCAGTTCTTCGCTAAACGGATAAAAATGATATGGTACATTTACATAGAACATATGTTTCTGTCGCATTTCTTTAATCGCATCAGTTATTTTCTTCTTATAACCCAAACGCAACATAAGCTCAGCCTTCCAGGAACTTGGTCTTTTAATAACAAGTTTAAATTCATTCTTGTTCCAATCTTCGTACCTAATGTTATTAAAAAAGTTATTACAGTAGACCCCTGGTAATCTGACAAACGTTTTGCAGGATGGTGTCGAACATTCAAATTTGTCAGATTATAAAATACTGCCTAAAACCCCCTGTAGACCATATTTTGAAAAAGAATACCTTGTAATCCCACAAATTACAAATCAAAAATTCTATTTGAACTACAAATCATATTACATGTGATTACACATAAAGTTGCCAACATTTTTATGTACAATTAACAATGATATGTATGTGGGATTATAGGGGGTGTCGAACTAAACAGAGGCAAGATTACCAGACATCCACTGTAATCTTAAATATTATATAATATATATTATTTGATAATGTAATATACATTATATTTACATTACATAAAAATTATTATAAACATTAACATATCGCTGCGCACAATAAATAATTGTAAATTACATATCAAATACAAATAATACAAAAATAAAATACTTTTGTGTATATTTGTCTTTCCAAAAGTTAGAGTTATCTTCGTTGAATATATATTCATTCAGGGTCGGATGGGATACAGCCAGATTGAAGATATCAGTTGTACCCAGTGCGTCGTAGCTACAAATATGCATGATCACTTCAGACGGCAAGTCCAGAATGCCAATAACTTTGCTTTCTTGTTGAACGTTCATCGCCATCGTTATGGATTTTACTCGAAAGTCAATGTGAATACAAAATAAATGGTGATCGTGATGACTTTAGTAAACGTGTTTTGCATACGTTAAACCAATAACTAATTATCGCGTTTTTCGTGCAAATGTTGTCAGGACAATGGCCGTCGTCGCGGTTTGTCGACAGAACGATTATTAAATACGCAAGGTTCGCGTATTTCACTTGCCGTAACAATAAAATCAAAAATCAAAAAATCGAACACACAATTATTATAATTACGTGGCCGCTACCAAATGTGCAAACGAAAACAACTAATGGAACAATGGCGAAAGTAAGACGCCACGAAAAACGCCATTACGTAACACACACAATGATAAAGGAGTTAGTTACCACATTTTGGTCACATATACCATGGTTAATATAAACATTCCTACTCACTATCACCACGTTTGATAAATAAATAAATGAATATATATATATATATATTTATTTATTTATATATTTATATTTATATTTATACATATATAAAGGATTTATAATAATCAGGGCTATGAATTGAATAGACTATAAGTATTAAATACGCATTTATACACTAAAAACAGGCAAAATTCTTAAAAAAGTATGGACCGAAAAATTCTAAAACATGCGAAAAAAATCACGAAAAATTCCAAATTATGCCGGAAAATACTCTATAAAAATATCTTTGTAAAATAAATTTTGAAATGAATAACCAATAACGATTTACAAAAAAATTCTTCATTTTTATACTTAGAGTTGTTCGCTCGTTTAACAGCATTAAGATGTTTGTCAATCGTAATATTCTGGGTTACAGGAAAACGTTTTGACGTGAAATGTTCATGTTACTTATTTTGCAAAACAAAATGTTATCCGTAGAAAACATTCCTGGTCCAAATTTGACAACGTAACTTTGTAAACGGCCGGATGTCATTTGCTTTTGTTTTTAACATTTTAAAATTATTTTATTCAACTAATAGCAAATTAAAACGAACTAAAACAACTAAAACAACTAGCAACCTGTCATGAACAACTACCTGACCAAGTTATTATTATAGGTATCGGTTTTCTCCAAGATAACGAATTTATATACGGATTCGTAGATACCAGAATAATAACGATTTTATTATTAGGTAATGATTTAAGTTAAATCGCCGACTAAAAATGGGATAGTCTCGTCGAAACTTTAAAAAGCATATTTTAAACAATAATATTTAGGCTAATTTAGACCAGATTGATTGAAAAATATAAATATTAAAAAAAAAAAATCACGAAAACGAAAATGTATACGCCCCGCCTATTCGTTAAAGTGACAAAAATATGCCAAATAAGATTTCGTATTTAAATTATAAATAAGACGAAACAAATTCTGGCCGAATCAAATTTCCAATACGGTGTAACAAAAAACACGCAAATGCTTTAAATTCACCGACCTGATAATAACTAACGTCACGGTTGTGGCACGAGCAAAGTGAAAAAAGAAAAGCGACGACACGACAGTGTATATTAAATGGAAAGAAGAGTATTACATGACGCGTTGATTTCGGCAATTTTATTCAGACGTAATAACCGTTTGTTGGAAAAAAGGTAATTGAAACTGAAATTGCGACAACAGCATTTTGCGTTTTGTTCGCGGTGATAAACACGAATTTCTAACGTTATAAATCGGGACGATACTGGAACCAACGATATAACTTCCAATTATAATATACATCGCCTCTTGCCGTCATAGATTTTTCTTGACAATTGTTTTTCGTTATAATTGTTATTGAATATATTACAATTATATATTTAACAAAACCCGCGTTTAATATTCACCAACCGATTTGTATACGTTTTTATTCGCGCTGTCGGTGACTTATTTTTTTAAAAATCGTAAGTTCCGATTATTTAGTTTAAACCAAGTTCAATCCAAAAAATAATCGTCGTTATTTTCTACGGCGATTGTCCGCTCGAAAACGATTGCGTTTTTAATCATATTCAAGCGCCCAACAAAAATCCGACTCTGTATTTAGGATACATAATTCTTTATCCCGAAAAATACGTCGACATTTTTTACAACGATATGTCGAATCAATATCGTTTTTAGACATCCCCGAGTGCACAGTTACCATATGAATGTGGTAATACTACAAGTTATTTTGCCCGTAAAAACGATTCGTTTGTTTTTTCTGAACGGCTGGTCGTTTATTTTCGGTGGCAATGAACCGACCGAAGCTCGAGTTATCATTGTATGTCTTATCGCGTTCGCGCAAGTCATTGTGATCGGCCGAACGGACGGAATTTGCTATATATATATATATATATATTTATATATTCGCGGTGTTCGCACGTACATCATCGAACTATACGACTGTGAATTAGTTTACATTGTGTATTTATTGGTACGAATAATTTTCAAATGGCCGTATTATGTTCCGAAATATTTCTAAGACAATGCGATTCTTTTACTGCCCGCGTTCAATATTGTCGTACATGCGCGTTCACACAGTTGATGGTAAAAAAATTATCGGACCAATATTGTCGGTTTGCGACGTAATAGCGACGTGTTTGATATTCGGGATTATAAAAATATAAATAAATCGATAAAACGCTGTTATTTTAAATTTAGGTATGGTAGCTATCGTCCACACGTCCAGTATAGTTCTATTTAAGTTATAACGCGTCCAAACGAAATGTACGTATATTGAAAAAAATGTATAGAGCACGACGCGATTCGAATCCGGAAATTTAAAAATAAAGTAATTGCATGTCCTTTAAAAAGGGAGATGCCAAAAGATTTGTAGTAACTATCGATAATATTATAACGGTACGAATGTATAAATCTAATTATTTTTTTTAGGATACTTGTAACAATCATCGAATGAGCACATTAATTACGACCAATCCGAAAAAGTTGCATTATTCAGTTCTCTATCATTCGTCAATTTTGGCCATTGTATATGCTGACTTACCACCAATATTTGTGACTTGGTTTAATTTAAAAAAAAAATCTATAGTTGTCTTAACAGTGTAAAAAGTGTTTACAGTGACATTACATTGGTATGTATGTTTTGTGTAACATATTTGTACTATTATAATATCAAATAATCTGCGTTTAATAAAATTTGATTTATATTTCATTTTCAATAATTTGAAATGATTTGTTATATCGCACGATAAACATCTTTAGACAGAAATATTTTATTTATCGATATTAAAAGAAAAAAATAATCTATTTTAATAAATTTAAATTGTTTGTAAATTAAATGGCATAAGTTCAGTTCGAATTAGCAATATGCATGGTGTTCAAGTGCACAGAGTTGGGTTTATATATATTCAATACAAATAATATTCCTGAACTTGGTTATGAGGCTAATAACATTACTAATAATTGTTTCTATTTATGTTTGTAAAATTGCCCTTTGCAAAAAGGCTGGCATATCTAGATTTACGAAGGAAGGTATTGATGAATGTGACAGTACTAAATGATTAATTATAGTTGACTAGTTTTTATGTATGAATTAGTTGTCTTTCAATTGAAATTTTACTATGATTATGTTTCAGCTGTCTGAATGGATCTTTACTAGATGGAATTTTATAAGAATAGCGGCTTTTGGACACCGAGAATACCTGTATTCCACGTTAGATTTAGTGATTAAATAACGATTAAATTTATATATATATCTCATTAGTTATAAACCTTCATAGAAAATTGTTTTTTTTTAATTTATTTATTTATTACTTTAAAACAAAATAATTTTTAAACTATGGAATTGCTATAATAAGGTTATAGAAATTCTGTTGTTAAACATCCTGAGCAGAATGTTTTTTTAGAATTTATATATTTATTACTTGAAAACATAAAATAATTTTAAAACTATGAAATCCTATAATTTAAGGTTGAATAAAAAACAAAAACATTCGTATATCCTAAGTATAATATATTAAAAATTAAGAAACAATTAGCAAACATCACTTGTAACATTGATACATCAAATCAGTCGTTAGAAAATGACACATCATTAGCTAATATGTATTAGTAAATATCGTTAATTTTAAAAGCCATTTGTTTATTTAAAAATATGATTAAAACTATGTTTAACTACATTATAAACCAGTAATTCTTTAAATACTAAAGTAATATAAAAAAAATATTCTTTTACTTTATTAAATAATTAAATCATATATATTATTAATTAAATTTAAAATTTAATAAAAATTAACTTCTTAGATCTAACAATATACAAATAAAATGATAAATTTAATTTTATATATATAGAAAATTCAATCAAATTAACAATTAATTCAAATAATTCTAAACATTTATTTTTACAAAAATTGTTTTATTTTTAACAATGTGCGTGTGTGAGGGGGGGAGAAAGAAGTTACATATAATATATTAAATATTAAAAATAAAATAAACAAATTATACCATTGTATATCTTATTTTTGTTCTATTTATGATAACATTAATTAATTTTTAATATTTAATTATATTATATATTAAAACCTCACTATATATAATCACACTTATACACACATACAATTATAATATATTTTAGGGCTTCTATGTATATTATGTCCTATTAATTGTGAGACT
>JAIPRN010005263.1:0-11242 GCA_025469175.1 Geopemphigus sp. TES_GeoC_2020 | reverse complement strand
CGTTGACAAAACAAGCCTTCCCCCCCTCCAAAAAAAAAAAATTTCGCGCGATACTCTAAACGACACCGGACGAATTCGGAACCATGGCCTTCCTCTTCTGCCGATCGCTCGACGGACACGCCGAAAGTGGTCCGTCACCGGGCCTAGTTCGGGACCGTCGCGTACACGACCGGATGGTGGACGTCCGCCGGTCGTTCGCCTGCACCGCGACTGTACACATTGTGTGCGTACACCTGTTGGGCCGACAACAGGTGAGAACGTGTTTGCGAAACAACGTTCGTCGGTCCGTTAACGAGGAAAATCCGAGCGCGCGTAATACTCGAGTATCGCGGCCAAATAATTAAAATAGTTTTTCGTTCGGGAAAAAAACCTCCGGAACGATTACAACACGCCCAGTAAACGAAACGCCTATATATGTATATATAGCGTCGCGGTTTTCCGGATCGTAGTTTTCTTCTTTTTATTTCAACCCGAACGCCGATTGTCAACCACCCGGGCGCGAAAACGCGACCGCGTACGAAATTTACACACACACACATATATATACTTACGTACGAATCGCGTGTCGTTGAACTCTTTCGCGCGTGTCTCCGGACGGATTGTCCTCGCTCGCGCGCGCGAGTCCGCGCCGATTCTTCGCGGACGGACGGTATTTTATATTGTCGTGGACGGCGTATAATTCGATTCGTCCGGCACGTAGGATATTTCGCGCGACGCGAGACGACAACGACCGAATGTGCGCGTAAATTGGTCACGCTTATCGTCGAAAACCGAGAAAATAAGGTTCGTCGCCAATAAACGCGCGACGTTTTCGCGCCGACGACCGTCCGCTCCACACACACATACGAAGCGCCCGAAAGTAACGGACGTTTTTTCTCGATCGATTTGAGCGAACGGTGGCGGACGTCGATTAACGTACGAGGTATCGTTTTTCGTATTGTTCTCGGGCCGCCGTCGCGCTGACCATTCCACTGTCGAAGAGACGTCGGAATCGAACGGTACCGTTCCGTTCCCGATTTGACAGAAATAACGGGCAGCTTATAAGACGAGAGGTGTTTTCGTTATAAAAATGGCGCGACCGTTCCTCGCTCGAAGATCAAATTCGTTTCGGACGGACCTTCGACGCACCGGAACGGGCGAAAATGTCGGGTCCGTTTAAAGGAACGGTCGGCATCAGATCGTCGACGGACCGTTGATGAAGTAGCGGTGTAGTACTAGTAGATTCGTCCGCGCGTTTTGCGCCAAAATCTCGAAACGAGACGCGACGCGGCGAAACGCAAATACTTGGTTTGCCGGCTGACGGTCGACACAACTCAATCGGCAAACCGGAGGCCGTCTGAAGTTGAAAAACGAACCGGCCGATTCTTTCCCAACCGCGAACCGAAACAGTCGCGAAACCAAAACGACGTGGTAGAGGGGGAAATGAATATGAAAATCTATCGACCCACGGACAGGATTCGACGTGATTCTTAAGTTTTACGGAATATAAAATACGAAACCCTTTCGAATTCGGCCCCCCCCTTCCCGTATAAATGTAAGTATTTTCGTTCTTTGGGCGTTTCGTCGGAGGAACCGACGGGGCGTTATTTTTTACAACACGACCTCGCGAAACGCATTTTATTAATACGCGGAGAATTCGTCTTCGAGCGTGTTTTTGTTCCTTTGAAAACGTACGCTACGCCGAATTTTTTTACATCTAGAGGAATCTCGATCGTCGTATATCTCGACGGATTACTTCAATTGTATTCAGCATATATATATATACACATGTATAACGGCGTATCGACTATATTAATATATACAAGAAATCGTTTCTATTCGACGAAATCTATTTAGAATATAACGGCGCTCGTGAACTGGACGCGTTCGTTATAAAATAATCGATTATTCTATCGGCCGTACGATATTTTACGGAACGCAATTATCGTCGGTCGGTAATTCGACCGAACACGGTTGCGTAATCATTATGCTTGGCCATTTTTCGTACGCTTATTACGCAACGTGCAATTATCGTCCGAATTGTTTCTGTGTTTATCCCGACCACCACCGGGCCGACGTTTTAATATACCGGATAATAACTGAGTGGGACTGCTCTTCCGCGGAGATTTCGTCCGACCGCCGCGAGCCGTTACGCACGTCGTCGGCGATTTATCGCGATTAAAACGGCCCGCGAAATGTACCCGAAACGTTAATCCGGCTAATCGAGACCGTTCGCGTGTTTATCGAACGAAACTGTTAGTATACCGTGGGCGCGTATCGAATAACTCGTTATTTCATTTCATTTAACGCGAAACCCGACCGGGAACGCGAGGGGTATATTAATAATAATAATAATAATAATAATACGGGCACGCGAGGTCTTTGACTCGGCGGGACGTTCGTACCAAACCACTGTCCGGATAATAATAACACGTTGGTTATCCCGAATGGCGGCCGGTATACCGTTAAGTACGCGCTGATACCTCCAAACACCGAAGGGGCGGCAATTATTATGTTTACGAGAAAACGTTTTCGATTTGTCGAGCGGAAATTATACATAAATACGGGTCCCGTACACGTACTGCCGAACTGGCGCCGTGACTGTTCCCGACGTTCGTTCGTCGTTTCGTTTACGTTAAAAACCGTATTTTTATTTTTTGAAATTCGACAAGTCGTTTTACTCCGAGCGTAGGTGTTCGCCAACGGTGCGTCGTCCGACGAATTTCCGTCAAGACAACGCGGCGGTTGTTCGGCCATCCATAAACGTTCGGCGACGGTAATTGCCCCCATTTATCGCCGTTAGCCGTGTACACGACGGACGCCCGGTGGTACGTTTTGTTCGCGCCGCCCGTTTTCCCCGTAACCACTCGTGTTTCCGCGTTTTTTCACGGTCTTTCTTCTGTTACCGGCAATTAGCCGCGCGCTATGCCCCGTCTCGTTTACAATACGCCCGTCGTTATTATTACGGCGACGCGGGGGACGCGCGTGTTCCCCAACTCGGACGGAAACGACGACGACGGTAAATGACACCCGCTGCGACTGTGTAATCGGACACTGTGACGGTATCGTACGCGGTATTCACGGCCGGCCGGTCTCCACCGTAACAGCTGCGCCACTAACTACGCACAGTGGCGTGACAACCGCCCTGGCCCCTTCCCCACAGCGGTCGCCGTCCGATAGTTTCCGAGTTCGTTTACGTACTTCGGATTCGCCAAACGACGTTTAGTTTTCTCGACCGAAACGCGCGCGGATTGGTTCGCCAAACCAACGGTTTCCGTCGATTTCGTTGTACCGCGACTGTTATTGACTTTTCGACGAATCGATTCCACCGGTGCGCGCTCACTGTCGCTCACTAGCGTCAAACCGGTGGCGGCGGTACACCGGATACACCGACGACCGTCACGAAGCCGTTCGTAAGAAACTGCCGACGGGAACATGACACGGCTACGGCGGCGCCGGGTTATTTAGAAAAAAACTTACAAAGTAAACTACTCGACAATTCGCTATAACCTAACTGGCGAAAGTAAGTAATTATTCGCTCTTATGTTGTAATAGTAGAGCGAAAACGTTTATCGTTATTACAATAATAATACGCGAATTATTAATTTTGTTTACGATAGTAAAACGGTTGGGTTACGCGTACAGCGAAACGTCGCGTAAACATTTCATATGAAATCTCCAGTCGGAACGACGAAAAAGCGTCCGACGAATTCAATTAAATAGGTTTTAGATGCAAGAGACGTTAACGGAAAAACGTTTCGTAAAAGAAGACACGGTCGATGATCTGACACTAAGGAAAGAGAAAGAAAGGGCCGGGAATTTAGGGATTTTATGATGGACGGGACTTCCAGAATAGCAAACCATTTGAACGAGGAGGAGGTTGATGGAGGTATACTATTAGAAAACTCGACGGAAACACTCGGAGTACGGGAAGTGAGAAGTATGCTGTAGAAGCGTTGAATCGTCCATGTAGTAGAGAAAAATCGGTCGGAAAACGAAATCGCGAATAAACGCGTTCGCCCGAACGTGTGTGGGAAATGTACGGAAAGGAAAGACGGACGAAAAACTGGCGCCGCCGGACGGTGCGATCGTAAAAATAAATGTAGCGGATGGCACGGCGGATCGTGAACAAATGGGTGTAGGCTAGAGGCGTCGGCGGCTAGTAATCGCCAAATAAGGGTGAATTCGATTAGGAAAACCGGCTAATGATTAGCGTTGTCGTTAAATCGCCGCTGTCGACCGAGCGTGAACGAATGGAAACGCGGGCGGACGTAAAATGTTTAGACGCGATCGGACCGTTCACGATTTGCACGATTGTCGATTGGGCCATATGTTCGGGGAACGCGTCGAAACGGCCAACGTTCCGTTGTCTCCGGGCGTTGTGTACACGTTTGGCGATTTTCGGGTATTTGGTCGCGACCGGAACGCATTTCGTGACGTTCCGCGGCCGAATTCGCTGTTAGTCGCCGACGTACATATGGGTCGACGCGTACGTCCGCCGGGACGGCTGTACGTTTTACAATCGTAATTGTTGTTTTCGTTTCGGTATTACAATTGGCCGTCGTGCGACGATCGTCGCGCGAGACGAACAAATTAACGTACGCACCGCGATACGATCGTATTTCCGAAAATGGGCTAAAATTACACGGCCGTGGTAAAATAACTACGCGGTTCGCGCCAATTTTACGGGGACCAAGGAACCGGCCGAAATAAACGTTCTCACGTCTCTCGTCCGGGGACGATTTATTAAATCGTTCGTCAAGTACGCCGAACGCGTGTAATAAAATACCGCGCGCGCGTTTGATTTGAATTCGAAACGACCGCCCCTGAACTGGTCACTCTGAACGGTCCACCTTATAATTTGTTCGAACGTTCGCGATGGGGGGCAAAGACTTACGAAGGAAAGTGTAAACGTTTGAACCGGACGGGCAGGTCGGACCGGATCGTAGGGATGATATACGATGGCGAGATGGACGTGCTTTCAAAAAAGAACCGGGTCGTTTATTCTGCGCTACTATCTGGGAGAAATCCTACGTCTCGGATTCGTTCGAATTTTTCGTTCTTTCTAGTTTTCAAAAAGGCGGCGGTCCGGGATTTTTCGCACCGTAATTTTGTGGTTAGAACTATACGTAACGTTTACACTCTTCGTCCGACCAACAACAGTTGTACACGCTCTTCCCGAAATAAAGACGGGTTCGTAACTGTAGGTCGGCGGCGTACGAATTACCGGAAAGAAGATTCGTTTTCGGGAATCGGTGGCAGTAATCGTCGATTACACCGGCGCACAGGCCATTTCGGTTTCTTTTGTCCTACGAAACGAGCGATATTCTACGGCACTCGATCGTCGTCCGACGATCCCGTTCGAATCGATTAGACATTTGGCGTAGACAGATTTACGTTCGCGCCGTCGGTGGACAGCTTTTACGGAAATCCGAACGCCCGACTGTTTTCGACCGGCGTACAGTGGTCGATAATTCGAAACAAACTCCCTACGACCGATAAACCGAAATGCCGAGACGCGTGTTAAACTGTACTGGCTATAGGCGGGTCGTCCGTTTCCGATCACACCGGCGCCGCGTCTTCGTGGACCGGTCGAACAACGGTCGAACAACGGTCGTCCGATAACGGTTTTCCACGAGACACGTGTACACGTCGTGCGTACTTAAACGTTACGTATCGTTTCGTTTTTGGCGGGCGCGTTATTTTTATTTGCCTTCGAGATCGTTGACCCGCGAAATCCGTACGCGTTTCGCGATCATAATACGCGATGTACAACGTGAATTTTACGTTTCACGTGTATACATTTTTCGGTTACGTGCCCGGGCACGTATTGGACCCGTGTGTCGTATTTACTTTTGTAATAATCGTTACAATTATCGTCGTTTAGACGTTTTTACGTTCGGTTTTTTTACGATTAAAATAAACGTTTTACTTGGTCGTACAGTTTTTCGCAACGTCCCGCATAGTCCCGCTTTTTCTACGATCGTCGTACGTTAAAAGAACGTTAGACATTTTTACTACTAAAGATTAATCCGTCGATTTTCGACGATATTCCCGGGACCGTACCGTTAATTCGACTTGACTCGTTCGAGTCGATTTTTTTTCATTCACTCGCTCGTCATTTCGATAATCCGTAATCTTTTCGTCGTTTTTAACGTCGTTATTACGTATTTTATATAGCCGTCCGGTCGAAACTTTTCCGCCGTAGTGGGTACGTGCCGGAGCGGTTGTCAACAATTACGTATACACATACACGACAGTACTCGTCTAACAGTAAAAATATATTTATAGTTCCGGTTTTGAGAAATACGCGAAATAAAAAAAGAAACATACATTCATTTTCGTTCGGTACGTTATATATATATATATTAAATACGATACGGATTTAAATATTTTACAGTTACGCGTAATGGAATCATTAGTTCAATTTGTCCCGACAATAAATTGAACGAAAAAAACGACAATTCGAATATGAAAATAAATCGGATCGTACACGTACGTGTTTTCGTGTGTTTAAATTCCGATAAAAAAATCTAGGAACAATAATATCTGGCGTATTTATTAATTATCCGATTCTTTCCCCCAACTTGGCGTATAATAATAGATAATAATAATAATAATACGTAATTATTATAACCGTATTTGAAAGCCGTAGGACAATTTTCTTTTTCGCTATTTCGTACAACGACCGTTGTCTCGTTACTTATTTGTTTTTCTCGAAATATTTCCATTGTTTCCTATTTTTATTATTTTTTTTTTCACTATACGCGTAATCGATCGTTTTATCGTAAACAATAGTTCGTTCAACGGCGCGTGTGTTGTGCGTGGTTCGTGATCGACAAATTTCTTTATAAATACATACGTCAATGTGGTAGGGAATAGTGTTACGAAAAATAAGCGTAATACGATACGTGCACGCGTAAAGCCAAAGCGAACGGAGAATTGCAAAAAAAGTGTCTTTCCCGTATCTGTATATACGCGCGTATATCGAACGTGCCAATCGCGCGACGGTGACAACGCAACATTTTCGGCGTGCGATTCGCGTACGCAACAGACACGAGTGTGTCGTTAACGTTGGAACGACGCGAATAATAAAAATAATCCGACGCGGACGAAAATTTTGCTCATTTTCGCGATTCGTTTTACGTCATATATGTGTGTGTGTTATTATTATTGTCGGACGATTTTCGGGAAATTCGGCGAGACGAATAAAACGTAGGGAAACGGTTAGGTGGTAAATGGAACCGTCGATTTGTTGGCGCCGGCTGGCAATAACAATGTGCGTGCGTGTGCGTGTATCGCGCGACAAAAACGAAACGGGTTTAAGAGAAACCTCCCCCCCTCTTCTCCCGTTTGGGAAATCTTTTTCGAACCGCGCGTACCTGACCGCGTTCTGGAGCCAACGCCCGTTTCGGTTTAACGTCGGCGCAAGGACGGTACACGCCGCGCATATACAATAACGTTCTTTTATGTCGCGTCCGTAGACGTTCGGCAAACGAGTAGCGGCGTGTCGTTGACTGATCGTCGCGTGTTGTACGTACACGTTTCGTTCCCGTATTCTTCTTCTTCGGCGGCGCGCGACATTTCCGTAGTCGCCAACAAAACGTTCGATAAAAAACGCGCACGTCCCGCCGGGCGTCGGCACCACCGCTCCGCGGTCGCGAAATGGCGTCAAAAACGCTCGGCCGACCGACGGGGTCATTCTCAACTTTGCCCGATATTTATGCGCGTACCGATCGCGATCGCGTACGATTTTCGGACCTTCGATAACGAATATGACGCCCGTCCGCGGCGGATATGTCGACAATTTCCCTCGTTGTTTTCGCCACTTGCCGAACGTTTTCTATTGGTTTTCCTCGCGCGGCAATGGTAAACGGGACGAACGCAGCGCGGTTGGCGACCAGGAAAGTGGCGCGTGTAACCGGCACATTCCTTCTACTCGGAGGAATGTTCGAAAAACATAAATAATACTAGTAAACGATCAAAATAAGCGTGTCGCTTATTTGTGGTAAATACGAATTTGAACGTGTCGTCATATTGTTCTTTGAAGGTTTGAACAACTGATGTGAGGTTCGGACATGGAGGGTACCGGTACCCGATGGCTGGTGACCCTGTGTTTGCTGACGGCAGCGCAATGCATCCCTTCCAGGGTCACGTCCCATTCAGAAACGGACTCCGAAGATTCCAGGAGAGTTCTCGGTTCCAGGTACGTAATTATCGTATTTACCGTCCGTACATGTTCGAGGTCAACACGGTGGCGTAACTCTCGTGTTCCGAGAACAATTAAAACGCTAGTACCGGCGGCGCGGACGTTCGCCGATTATCGTTTCCTTCGCCACATTAAAAGCGACGGGTGCGTTTTCGCTTTAACGAAACCAATTTTACACAGACCCGTGTACCGCGATCGTTGGGCCAATTTTTCGTAGCGAACTAGTAACGTACGGGACGGGAAAACCTTTTTCTCTCTCGAACACGTCGCTTCCCGAATTCCTTCGACATTCTCGTCTGGTCGTTGAATGCTCCGCCGCCCCGAACGAGGTTGATATTCGAATGGTCGGCCCGGCGTTACGACGAGAATGAACTCCCTAACGCGTCGCGCCGAAAGCGCGTTTTCCGTTAAATCGTTTTCTCTTCGGCACGAAACCGAACGAAATCGCGTTGGCCCGTCCGTCTAGTTATCATTCCACCCGTACCGTCGGTCGTTCCTAACGTTTACGCGATTATTGGCCGTGTACGACGGACGTTCGTATCGCGGCCAAAAAAACGCCGACGTTACACCGTTGCCCACCGTGCGGACTAACTAGGAATAACTAATATCATTATTATTGATCGCCGTGACGTTTGCGCGTTCTGTGCAGTGTGGTAACGTCGGTGTCCGTGATCATGGACCACGGTAACGGCACGAAAACGTATTTCGCGGACGGGCAGAGCAAGAACGTGCACAAACCGACGGGCACGATCATCGGCAGCCCCGGCGACCTACTGTCGCCGGACCGGTACGAGTTCTACACGTTCGACGACACGGGCGACCTGGTGAAGCGGCTGATGACGCTGGACGAGATACACGGGCTGATCGCCGGCGTCGAACCGGAGCCGATGATGGCCGACGACGCGTCGCCGCCGTATTATCACGACACGTTGGCCAGCAGCCATTCGTCGGAGGCGCTGATGCGGTTGCCCGCCACGGACTTGGAGTCGTTGGACGCGCCGGCCGTGCACAAGGTGCTGGAGAGCGTGCAGAACGTGCTGAAGAACGAGATGGCCGCGAACTCGGGCAAACCGGCGCCGACGATGCCGCCCGGAGTGCCGTCGTTGCACCGTCCGGATTCCGCGTCCGCGTGGTCCGCCCTGTTCCCGGGGCTGATCGAAACCCCGGACGACGTGGCCCATCTGTCCGGCTACTTGTTGCCGTCGAAAACGGCCGTCGAATCTGTGGCCGTGACGGACAAGGTCCAGACGCAATCGTTTAGTAGAAAACCGCCGACGTCGACGAACAAACCGTCGTCGTCGTTCGTAAACACGACAACGACCAACAGCAGCAGCAGCACGACGTCGACGACGGCCAATAACAACAGCAGCACGATGACGGAACGAACGAAACCGGGCGACAAGACGCGTGGTCCGACCACGGTGAAGCCGTCGACGACGAAAAAACCGTTCCGGCCGGTACAGTCGTTCGACAAACAAAAACCGGCGTCGCAAAGGCCCGCGGCCGCCGACGGTCCCGTCATCAACAAGGAAATGTCGGCGTCCATAACGGACATGTTATCGCAGGTAACCGACAGCCGGCCGTCCGATTACCGGCCCAAGCCGTTGCAGACGAACGCGCTGGTGGAGAAAGACAACACGGCG
This sequence comes from Geopemphigus sp. TES_GeoC_2020, assembly GCA_025469175.1. Classification (NCBI taxonomy): domain Eukaryota; kingdom Metazoa; phylum Arthropoda; class Insecta; order Hemiptera; family Aphididae; genus Geopemphigus; species Geopemphigus sp. TES_GeoC_2020. The sequence continues at coordinate 1,411 of JAIPRN010005263.1, read as the reverse complement.
GATTACGTGCCGGAGGAGAGTTCGCCGGAGTTGAGCTACTACAGCCCGATGGCGATGGCGCTGAGCACGGCCGGCGCGTACAAACCGGTCACGGAAGCGTTCGTTTCGGTCAAGAAACCGACGACGACGGGCGCGTACAACAACGCCGCCGCCCAATTGGTTCAGAAGACCACGTCTTCGGCCGTCACCCCGACGACGACGGCGACCAGATTCGGACCGCACAGGACCAACGTGACCAAACCACGGCCGTCCGGTACGAACGTCACAGCGATGGCCTCGTATAGTAACGGCAACGCGACGAAACCGTTGCCGGTCAAGTACGTTAACGGTTCGAACGCCGTCAGGAATAACTACCATTATCCGCCGAGCAACATGTCGACCAAGTACGCGCAGAGGACGCCGTCCACCACGCAAACGTACCCGAACAAATTGTTCGAACATCCCGTAAAAGTCGCCAACGGTACGGCCGACCAGGCGACGGCACCGGCGTCCGCGAACGTCACGGACGAGACGAAGAACAAGTTGGCCGCCAAGGAGCCGCCGAACAAAACGTTCCAGACCAAAATCACGTCGGCCCGGCCGAGCAACGTGAACAGGACGAACGTGACGTTGTCGAATCGCGTACAAGAATCGAAGACCACGGCGACGACGCCGAGTTTCGGGTTTACCACCACGACGGTGCGCAGCGAAACGACCGCGACGACGCCGGGACCCGACAAGTTCGTGTCGGTAAAGGTGGAAAAATGGCCCGGCACGACCGTCAACGGTCAACAACAACACCCGTCCACGATGGCGCCGTACGCGAGCACAGAGAAATCGTTCTTCTCGTCGACCAGTAACAGCGGTCCGTCACTGCACGACGCCATGACCGACGCGAACGCCATCAGAGATCTACTATCGTCGTTGACAACCAAACCGACCGTTCCCGGTATCTCAACCACGTCAACCGTTACCGCGACGGCCACGACCACCATTACTGCCACCCCCACAACCGCCGCGGCCGACACCAGTACCGCGGCGTTACCGCCGAGCACAGCCGATTTCGCGCAACAAACACTGACCGCCGCGGTATCGACCACGGTACCGACCGTTCCGGTAAAAACCGTAACCGGAACACCGGTCTCGTCGATTTCGTATCCGATAGAAATGCTCACGACCACGGACGCGTCTACGACGACCACCATCGAGTCCACAACGACGACGACGACGACGACGGCGAAAACGTCGGCCGAAGCGACCGTGTCGGCGACGACGGATGCTTCGACGACAGTCGCTACGTCGTCGTCGGTGGCGGTCACGTCCGCGGCACCGGAATCGGAAACGCAATACGTGCCGGTGACGCATTTCTTACCGGAACTGCAAGTGAAAGACGGGCCGCCGGACCAGAACGACAACAACGACAACGGTACGC
>JAIPRN010005262.1:0-11243 GCA_025469175.1 Geopemphigus sp. TES_GeoC_2020 | reverse complement strand
TAGTAGTAGTAGTAGTAGTAGTAGTAGTAGTAGTAGTAGTAGTAGTAGTAGTAGTAGTAGTAGTAGTAGTAGTAGTAGTAGTAGTAGTAGTAGTAGTAGTAGTAGTAGTAGTAGTAGTAGTAGTAGTCGTAGTAGTAGTAGTAGTAGTAGTAGTAGTAGTAGTAGTAGTAGTAGTAGTAGTATTAGTAGTAGTAGTAGTAATAATAGTATTCCATTGCGTTCCGTGTCGTTCGTATTATAATAATATGTAAATTTCGCGCGAAACTCCGGGCCCCTACACGGGTTGAATTACGCACCTCCGTATTATAATGATACCGCTCGAAAAAAACACTTAGACTAATGTATACAATAATTTCGTAACGTATTGTTTATTACTATACGAGTTTCCCGAGGTACGTCCTTTGTACGAATTACGAATAGAATATTCGACCGCAGAAAACGGCCCAAATCGCGTGCTTCACCTTTCCGATTTTGTTCCGATATTTTTGACTTTTAACTCGTCCCCGCGGCGTTTAAATAGATTCAGTTTAGACTCTGTTCCCAGGCTTAAACGATCGACGCGATTTTCTCACGATACGATTTGACGAACGGCGTCGACATTTTTCTTGTACTCTGGTAATTACGCGACCACTTTTAAGTAATTCGTACGGCGTTCGTTTTTATTCCCTTCGTTATTAAAGTCGTTTTTAAATAAACGACGGCTGGATCTACTGACAGATCTTCGCCGTTAGCGATTTTTACGCCCGGTCGGGTGTTTTTTTAACTAATTCGATTTGTCGTTTCAGTTCGTTATTTTTCGGAATGCTTTTAGCAATAAATTTCGATGTGCTTCACACGCGTAAACCTAGCGACGCGAAATATTTTCCATCGACGCTTGTAAAACGTGCGCACATTCGCGCCAATATGGGATCGACGGTATCGTGATGCCCGAATTCGGACGGAACAACGACCCGACCTTTTTATTTAGAGACACGAAAAAAACCCTCGAATAATTATACAAAGTATTTCTATTTTCCAATGACCCGGAAATATACCTTTTGATGTCGGCTGGGTGGATAAAATACGAAATAATTCAACGACTACCCTCGACGCTTATGGTCGATATATTTGTACGTCTATCGTTTGTAAGTAGAATTAAAAGTTTCCGAATATCCCGTATATTCGTTACGCCACATTAAAGCCTCGCCACAAAGGACGATCTTACAAAATTCGCGCACGATCAGCGACCCGGCGGTTTACGACGCAATTGTGCGTTACGTCTTTTTATATATACATATACGTTTACGTCAAACCATAATTTTTTAAACAGTCAACAATTAACTCGGTCCCGGAACCTTGTACATTAACCGACAGCTCTGACCGGAATAATATATCGAACCCGAAACTCTAATATCAACCCGGTCGCCGAGAACAGTATTCGTTGTAAATACGTATCAATACGAAAAACAATTCCGTCTTGAAATAAAATTGAATTCTATCCTGTAGAAAAATACACATTTGAAAACCGAGCCCAGTAACAGTTTTTCATTTTCGTCCTAAAAAACGACAAATACACGCGTCTAATTGTATTACTATAGATAACAAATAGTAAAAACCGATTAAATTTCTACCATATTTATAACTTGTGTTTTAACGAGATCATTTTCGCAGAACGTATCAATTGTAGTCGCTCTATACGTTTATTTTAATATTACACTACGTTTTTGAACAAATATAAGTTGAAATTGTGTACCAAAATTATATCAATTGATTTCAACTTGAAACATTATTTTTACAATAGATGGAAAAAGTTATTTGATCTATATAAAAGTTTATAAAAATATACACGAACAAGAAAACGAAACAAAATTGTTCGATATCAATTATAGAACTTATAAAGACACTTCTAGTAACGGGAAAATACAATTCGATACGTCAATACACGTTTTATGAGCGCAATATTTGTACTTTCGAGTATATAAACGCTTATAGGTATTTCTTTGTAGATAGACTTTCCGACAAAATCGTTGAATCGTAAATTATTTTTTATTGTATATTTTATAACTTGCGTAATACTGTTCAACGATTACTAATATATAATGATAGTTAAATAATCTAATAAGTAATACGTATAATAATTAATATAACTTATTTTTAACATGAAAGATGTCGCATCCGTAAATTGTAAGTATAAAACCCAATATCAGGATTTTTTGACGCGAAATAAATAGAAAAATGTATATTCCGCTAAAGTAATTACTCTTTAAATCACGAATATCATAATATGAGGAATTTAGGAACAAATGTGGATTAATAAATTTGTTCGTACCACTGTTGATTACTTTTTCTGAGTATACTAACTATAATAAGTGACCATAGGTATATTGTTATATACAATAGAAACAAAAACCTTATGAAATATTTTAACAACTATAAAAAGAATTAGACTGACTAGTGACTAGTGTATGTTTAAATTTTCAACCCATATATAAATATATTATTTGATAATATTTAGTAAAAATATATCAAACTAATTTTTCCTAGCGTACCTAATAAAAGTTAGTGCATATACACTAACTTTATATATTTGTCTGTATATATTGACAAATTTTACTATTTTTAGACTTTCGACATTTTTAGTATAAAATTTCATATAATCTTTTTTATAATATAAAGTAACTAGAAAGTTACAATCGTATATATTTGCAAAACAAAACAAAAATAAATATTACAAAATCATATATTCGTACGCGTATTACATAATTTTTTTTTTTAGTTTTACGAACCATTTAGTTTCTATCGGCAAAACTACTTGCCTCTATTGTTAATTCCCACTCTACTCCAATTTCTTTCAATAGTTCTGTAACACTGTCTTTTCAACGTTACCATGGTCTACCTCGTGATCTTTTTCCTTCTGTTACCTCTTGTCATTGCTGTCTCCGTGGAACTTCCATCATGCCGCCACACGTGACCGGACCATTCCATTCGTTCACCCCCTAACAAACCGAGCAATATTTTCCCATTTTTACATATCAAACAGTTGAACTCAATTCCCACTTCTGTTTGGCATTATTATTCCATGGTCCGTGTTTCATTAATAAAACCTATACGTACAGTTTTTCTATCGATTTTTTTGGAGAGTAATTTGAAATTAAATAATCACGAAATTGCGAAATTGTAACCAAAACGACTATAAAATTGTTGTAAACAAAAAACCATCCATTATCCCAAGAAATCGCAATACCGAAAAATTGGTTATTATATTACATAAATACCTTTAACGTTACCGTTAATGATGTAATTCATTCATTATCGACATATCCTAATCAAAATCAACAATACCAAATGAGTAATATACTTAGACAATTCATTACGCGTGATTAATTTATCCTTATTTATATTACCTATTTTTAACCGTGGGATCAAGCGGTATGAGAATAGTATCTACTCGAGCGTACAATGTTTGGAAAATGTAGGATTAGTTTAATTTTAATTTGTTTTATTTTCGCGAGATGAACTTTAATAGCGTTAAATTTATTATAAATTACGGTCTACTGGACACCATGTACATGTTCACATTTTAATTTGCGATGACACCTCTAACCTCGTGAGTTTGTATATATATAATAGTGGTTTATAAAATGACCGCTGTTACATCCCGAGGACTAATTTATTTGCCTATAGTGGATATTAGAATTCATTATTGTTCAACAATAAATAAGTTGGTCACGAATCGAATGCTTTATTCAATTATGTACAACAATTAGTAGATCTATCGAGAGTGTGGACTCTATATTTGGTTTAAAATTTGTTTTTTACAATTGAAACAAAAATTATTAAATATTTACACCGTTGTAATTTCCTTACATATATTATTTATTACAGTAACATAAATCGATCATACAAAACAAATACTTTGTCTAAACGTTATTTATCATCAACGTTTAACATTTCGTATTACAAGCGTACACCTATGCTATACGTGTAACATTCTTAATTGTCCAATTTTACAAAGTCTATTTTTATCAATTATAAATTTCAAAGCTGACGAATAATGATATCGATAAAAAATGTACGTCTTACGATATACGTTTTATTATAAATTATTATTTAATATATTATTCGACATTCCTATACATATTTAATAATATAAAAAACACCGTTTACCGTCGAATATAATAACACTATCTACGAAATTACACATTTTTCATCATTGTCTACCAGTGTCAATCTTTATTAAAAATTCCTAGTAGATGTCATTATTGACGGTAGCGTCATATGCATTAATTATTATCTATCGATGCACCCCAATATTTTATGCGAACAACGTATACAAAATGTAATATATTATAATGATATTCTAAACCGAGGCAAAAAGTACAACGTAACCTTTCTACAAAGCGCTTGAAACGAATCAGACACATTTCTCGGTTGAAATCGATAATTGCTCTTTCGTTACCAACGTGTAAATATTACTGTTCCTTGTCCATTAGAACGCTAAAACCTATAAGCCTATACGATAATGGATTAACTCTTAATTAACGTGTAACTTTTTACGTAATTGCGTTTTTAGATTCTATTAGAACGGGTAGTACCTATAGAAGAATTGACGATTTTGTGTTATAATAATATTTTGTTCGGTAACGACTTTTTAGATAATTTAAGTGCTATAAAAATGTCGAGCGAGTTGAAATTAACAAAAACAAGAACGAGAATATTAACGTGTAATGAATACGTACAATTCGTACGCATTCCCGCGACACATTTACAGAATTTAAAACATCATACTTGAACGATTAATAATTACCGCGAAGCCTAAAATTACGTGACACACTACGTAATTTGAAACTTTAAGCGCGTAAAAAATTAAATAAATAAATATGCTGCCGCCTGATATATTATATGTACGTTTTCTAAGAAAAATTTTTCATAAATACGCGTACTTGTATTATGTTCATTAATCATTGGTTCGTGTAGTTACTAATTAGATAATACTAAAAACAATAAAGAAACCACGTATGTCGATGGCATTGAAATAAAGACAAGACCAGAAAAATTGCGTATTTCATTCTGTTTATAACTTGACATGATTTATTCGAATTCGTATTACATTATATATTTCCTTAAGTTTTCGTAGATTTCTCTTAGTCATTTTGAATGGTGATAGAGCTGCGATTTGGCATACACTTACTAAAGTCGCCATACCAAATGTTAACTCTGTAACGCCATCCCTAAATCACGCACTGTGTTTCTTATTGTTTACAACCTTAATCAATAATATTACGTTAATCGTATTTTTCAAATCCATACAAACATATATATATATATGAATACGTAATATATTAACTAAATTTTACTTAAGAGTTCAAAGCTCACGTAGCCGCGCTGTAGTCAAATTAAACGACTCAATTGCGACTCATTAACTGAATGAAAACGGGTGGAGTGATCATCTCGACGACGGCGAAGCGGACATGCATATTTCACGTCATTACCGTCCGTGTTTTTTGCACGAGTACATTATTATTATATTATTATAAAGACACGCGTCGGTCAAGATTATACGTCGGTCCAACGAGCACGCTGAAAAGACACAGTCCGGATTTAGGTTGCGTCCACAACGACGCAACAATGGCAATTTTTATCAATTATTATATTTCATTTTGTTTTTAAATTTCTCGTACAGTTTTTGTGCCTTTACTATAGTAACGATAATTATTTCTTAGCGAACAACAATTCGTCAGTACGATAAATGAGCATCCGTCGAATATACGAATAAACAATAATCCGTAGTTTTAAAATGTTTGTGTGTGTCTACGAAAATAAATTAATGTATATTGTACTTAAATATAAGATGACGACCATAGTTTCATGAAAAATAACAAAATTATGAAAAAGAAGTAGCGTTATACTCTTAATATTTAGAATAAAATATCCGGCTAGTCTAGTTTTTCTTTTCGGACTTTTATGATAGTAATTTGTATAGACAATTATTTCGTCTCCCGTCGTACGACATTAAATTAATTTTGGTATCGATATGAGAACAGTCAACATAACGCAAACTTATAAAGTAATTTAATTTCGCCTATGACACTATACGTCTCACACTTTACGCGGATTATTTAAAAATATTCTATTATAACTTGTGAACGCATTTTCTTAGAGAAATAAATAAATACTTTAAATACCTACCTATGTATATATTATAGGTATATGTATTACACCTATTAATACTAATATATTATTGTATGCCTACATCCCTTACCGACTAATAAATAGGTTCGTTAATTTAATCCAGGCCTGAAACTAAAGTGCAGTTAAACACACTTCGCGTAGTTGTAAAAGCTATTTAAAAACTTTAAAATCAATTTTCCAGTTGTTGAAATTGTTTTACAATAATGTCAAACGCTCAAATTACTGAAGGCCGTAACATTGACTGATATATGTATAACTATATATTACGGTACATGGTTCTGAAAGTATTTAAATAAAAACCAATATTGAAACAAATTAACTTTATCGAATATAATTTTTTATACGTTTTTTCCTATTTACGTATTGATAGACGGAAAATTATGATTTATTTAAAACGGGCTCGGTTTAAAAATAACGATCAAAAATATAATTTATTAACTTTTTTTTTAATATAAAATTTTATTAAAATTAATTCTTAAGAAAAACGATAATTATTTAACGTATACGTTTTTTGTACTTTTAGAGTTGTTAAATACAGAATTCGTATATATCTAATAATTAGATTTTTTTCAAAATTCTGTTTCAATAAAGTATTTACAAAGAAAAAATAAGAAGCAGATGCAATTTTTAGGCATAAATTCTAAATTAAGTCAATCTAGAAAATGTTGATTTCGCCACATCGTTATTTTTGCATGAAATACGTAAATGAAGGAAAAGTTATTTCAAAAAAAATTACCCTGTAAAGTACATTTGTATTATACCGCAATATATATTACTAAAATAAATTACACGCACGTACATACATATATATGTCCGTAAATAAATATTGAAATGTTTTGTGGTTTTTGTTTTTTGATTTATTAATATTTCGAGTATATACTACATTTTAATCGTTAAAAATAAGAGTCCGAGCGAAATTCTTTTAAATAAGCCATTCGTCGATATCCATAATATTTAATGATTTCGCGCGTGCTGATGTAATATTAACTACGCATATAGCGTGGCCAACTTAAAAATATGAACAGTCCGTCATTTTTATAACCAATTATTCGAACACTCGACTAACAAATACATTATGTAAAGTACGTTATTAACGTAATTTATAAATCGTAAATGGCTTTTATTATTCTTATTTTCGCCGATACATAACACGCGTCGCCAACGGCTACAATTATTGACGTGTATTAAACATTCGTCGTCACGGAGATGAATCCTAAAAGCTTATGTATACTGTTTACTGTGCACGTCGTAACATTTATTCGGCGTCTAGGCCTATACGTTTTGAATATTATCTCCGCGTACATAACCAAGGATAATCGCGACGAAAAATCGTAGACTATGAACGGGCTGTGTGGTTTTACGTACCTTTACGGCCAAATTATTATATTATTGAACGCGATAAAAACGGTTTCACAACGAGAGAGGAAAGGACATCGGTGGGGGTTTTGGGACAACCGGGAATGACAATCGACGTCGCATTATCGCCGCCACCGTCGCCCTCCGTCAATACGTAACCAAAGCCAACCTTTTTTTTTTTTTATGGCATCGGCAATACACTCACTGGCCCGGAAAGCTTGAAGGCAACCAAAGCCAACCTACCCTTCCTAACCAATCTAAACCGTAAAAAGCGCCGCCTAGACATTTTAGGTTCTGCGAAATTTCGTTCGCCACGTCACGTGCAACGCGCGTATTCATCGTGGATCCGAGCGCGCACACGGACTTTATGCGGACTTCATTAACGCGATAATAACATAGTAAATTATTCGGTTTGTAAATAGACACCATCCGCCGAGTGCGGGACGACGACGACACCGGATCGCGATGGTTTATGGAACACGCTACTTCACAATAATTATTGTCATTATATTATATTGTTGTAATTGAGGAGTGTGTTCGCTAATGCATATAGATGTATGATGATTGTAAGTATAATATGCGTGTACGTACCAGACCGACACAGTACAGAAACTATGATTTACTTTTTTAAATTAGTCTATTTTTTTTTGCCAGCCACTGACAACATTCCGGTACGAGCATAATAACGATAAATACAATTATTCACAACGGTCGTGTTCGTCGATTGTGCCAATTTGGCGGACTTTGTTACGTAGTGGACCATACATAGCTACAGTATACCTACCGTAATATATACGAAACAAGATCGCGGTGCGTACACAAATACCGGCGTTCGAAAATCGCACACAAAAACATCTCGTACCGAGTGAGTTATCGTTGCGGGGCCCGAGTGAAACATGTCAACACGGCATTCAAATTCTCTTGTCCGAAACATTAACCGAATAAATTAAAATATTTTAAAACGAGTTAGATGATACAATCGACGATATTTGTAAGGACGACGATATTTTCGCATAAACACGTTTATCGTATGGTAATACATTGACATACGTAATACGGCTCGCCGTTGGTTAGGGTATTACGTTTTTAGGCACGTAGCCAAGATTTTAACGATTTCAGGTGGAGGTCTAATATGAATTCGATTACACACAAGAAAAACTAACAAACAGGAAACCAAAGAAATATCGAAAATTCGATTTTCGAGTGGATCACGACGCTTCGTTGGAATAATAATAATAATAATACCCTCTCTCCATTCGTCAGATAAGTCTAATATTACAAATTATTCGAGAACCGTCGACGTTTACGATGAATATACAAAACCAGATGGCCCGAACGATTAAACGAAACGCTTTCGAAGCGTACACAAGAGTATTACATAAACTACGGGACGTAAATACGTATCACATACACACACGCGCACACACACACACACACACGATGTCATCGCGCTTCGGAAATGTGACAATATTATTTTCCGCGAAGTTCCAAATTGTGTAGGAAAACAAGATTCGCCGAATAACACGAATAACGCTCGAAATATTATGCAATACCATATACGACACGAATGTTTCACGTATTTCCACGACTTTTTACTACATAATCTTCGAATCGGACTACCTTCAAACTGCTCGTGAAACGACTACGCTTACATAACAAACATTTATCAGTCGTATAGTAAATAGAGTTGAATTTGAAAATTTTAACCGCATCCATACACCCTCCCCCCACAGCTCTTAATATTACGATTAAACAACGTGTAATTTTTGTTACGAAAAATATCGCAACATTTGTTGTCGCAATAATGTTTGAGCTCAAGCCCCCGTTAATAATTTTCTTTATTCGTGTCCGTATCAAGGGTAACCTAATTTATCGTCGATACAGTTAATATATACCTACCTTTACCCTAACTAATAGCCGTTATGTAGTTTTCGACGGCGTATTCCCGCAACGTAGTTTTTCGTTTTGAAATATTATAATACGAACGACATATAATTAGTTAATATATAAGAATATGATATTTTAAAAGTAGGATTTTATGAAATTCAAATTTATTTTTATTTAAATGCGCGTTGTACTTGAATATAAATTTATATATATATATGACATACATAAAATAATCGATGGATGACAGAAAAATGTCCGCTTACCACTTATCGTAATCACGATGACCGATTGGAATTCAACCGATGTTCCTAACATATTATACCCGAATGAAAAACGTTCGTCACTTCGCTGTATTAATAATACGTGTAAACATTTTGTAAAGCGCAAACTTTCTAACTACCATTTCCTATAATCTCGCGAAAAATAAACAATTTAAAATGGTATTTGTTTGTTTTATTATTAAAGAAATAACCGAAAGAAGTATAACACGATTACGAACGTTCCTAATCGGGCACGGGTACGAAATGATACGCATTTTTAAATATACGATTGCGTACTTTTTATCGGCAATTTTTGTTCCCGATGTCGTATTTTTTAGTACTGTGTATTATATAATATTTTCAGAAAGTATCACGCGTTTAAACTTTTGGATAGACAAATACATAGCGTGATTGACACTCTTCACTTCATTCCACTAATGGAAAATTAACTCCGATTTGTCATTTTAACATTAAAAATCACCTAGTAAATATATTACAATACTAACGAAAAACATATAACTACATTTTAAACGAACAATTACTTCCCATGTTTGTCTCGTGTAAAATGGGAAGGGAAATAGTATAATTATTTCCAAAGTATCTATAGGGGTTGAATTTCGAATGATCCCTTATAGGTAATATCAATGCAGTAGCCACATAGAATGAGCTACTGGGAGTAAACGTACCCCTCGCTCTAAAATTGTTTTTCCGTTAAATCGACGCGTCAGTAATTGTATATATTTATTGTACAAAAACCAATTGGACCTTATAAATTTGTACCATTTTATATTTCTACTAAGTTGTCCTATTATATTAGAGGCATATATAAATTAATTAATGTTGGCAGAACTATACAATTTTATGTTACAAATATTTACATTAATCAGACATTTGACATATTCATTTGTATAGGTATATAGGTATATTGGTTTAAATTTTTGTTTTTATAACATAAAAATTTTATACTAATTTATATATATATATATATATATATATATATATATATATATATCTTAATATTAAAGTGTTAAATATAAATCATATTTGTGTGAAATTTAAGATTGTAAATATTGAATTAAAACCCATTAATTTAAATACTTAATCATACAAAAAAAAAATGTAAACCTAATATTTGTAGTAAAATAGTAAATTGTTTAGTTAATAATTATTTTAATATTAAAGTAAAACTTTGTTATACTTTGTCAAAAAATTATCGTACTATTTATATATCAATTAATATACGTATACCCAACCTTCTATTATTTCTAATAAAATAGCGTTATTAAAAAATAAAATATGTATTTTGGTCGTCTATAAGTGTTTTAAAGTTTGAATTTACGTATTCAGTACGTATAAATTTCCATATTATTATCGAACTTATAAAATATTCGAGGAATAGTAGAATTAAAAATATATTTTTATATTCGCATATTATAATAAAAATTCCTTTTCTTATTCCTTCGCGGATTATATTTTATAATATAATAAAAAAAAAAACCCCAAGAATGTTTTAATTAGTCCGATAATAGTCCAAACCAAAAAGTAGTTGAAACATTTAAAGCATAAATT
>JAIPRN010005261.1:0-11243 GCA_025469175.1 Geopemphigus sp. TES_GeoC_2020 | reverse complement strand
GTCGATTACGGTAACCAATCACAGAGCGTATAGACCCGTCCTAGGGGGTCCGGACGTCGCTCGGCGATTCATTTAGATGCGCCAACGCGGTGCGCTCTTAAATGGAACAGACTATATAGTGCATGATATAGATATATGATAAATTCATATATTAGTCAAATACAGAATAAGATCCATTTTTTGATTGATATTTTGAAATAAGTTCGTTAAACAGAAAACCATATTTAAAACAACTTTTCAAAATTATTATATAAAATATATTATTACTTTATAGTATTGCACAAATTTGTCATTTTCTCGTACTGTTGTTTCATAAGAACTATGATTGTCTTCCTTATGATCTACAGATGTATTTGGCTAAAAAATATGAAATACAAAATTTAATTAATCATTTACATTTACCAAATTTATCCTTTTTACAAAGTTAATAGTGACCATAAATGTTCATTACAACCTACTAGGAATTCTATATATATGAATCAAATATATTATACAATACAAAAATATTTAACAACTCACATGATCAAAAAATAAAAGAATTACTAATTATAATTATTATTATCATTAAACATACGACCATATAATAAACTAAATAGTGTCTAAATCATAATATATAATAAATGTCTAATTGATTCAAATATTTACAATGTACTCATATGAAAAATATCACTTACGTTTTGTTGTTCTCTTCTTTTCTTTGCAAAGTAAGCGTTGGTATGTCCCCCGCGCCTTTTTTTTGCCATTTTGAGTAAATATAAAAATTAATTAAATAGTACCTAATTTATAAATATAACCAAAAATATACACGATGCAGAAATAAAATAAAATTTATAATATTAAACCATTAGTTATATTTTATCAATATTAATTATTGATAACATGCAATGACTAATGGAAGATAAAAAAAAACTTTTTTCTCCGTCACGATTTTCGTGTTTTATTTGATATTCCTCCAATGAGTACTAAGATTAATAAATACCACTGGTGTATGAGATTCAGTATACTATTTGTATCAAGACCACTTTTCCGAAATTTGGAAGAAAGTGTATTGGAACAATTGGTCTGTAGATTAAACACAGCTGTCCCGGTTCAAACCAACCGTTATCATACATTGCATAAAGCAAAAGGCAAAAATTATTCTAAATTAATTTATAGTTATGTAATTTAATTTTAACGTGTGTAATTATTTAATTCTTACTAATTAACAATTTAAATTGTATCTTGCTAATATTGCATGCCGATATAATTTGATGGTGTTCAGATCAAGAAGCAAGGTAATTCAAATTTATAAAATTTACCAACATTTTAAACTTATAAAATGTATTACATTATTTTTGTATATACTTTGCTACAAATTTTAATTAAAACATACGTGAAAATACCATAGGAATTCTTTTGTATATATTAAATTTTTTAAATGTAGAAATCTACTAATTAATCTGATTTATTCCTAAGTGTTAAGTTTCCTTATTAGTAGGCAATTTTGCTGACACAAATAAAATTCTTTTTCAAAACTAGAAAATTTTTTTTTAAATTTTATTATATTATTATTATGAGTGTTAAGTTTCCTTATTAGTACGTAATTTTGTTGACAACGAATAAAATTATTTTTCAAAACTAGCAAAATAGTTTTTTCAAATTTTAATTATATTAATATTATTTTATTACTATTAACATTTAACAATAATTGATAAAATTTAATAAAAACCTAATTTTCTATTAAATAATGTTGAATATTTTTAAATTTAATGAACAATTTACACACTTATTGAATATAATTAGTATTATTTATATTTATAAATAATATTAATTTATGTATCATCATCATCTTCGCCTTTATCCCATTTATTTGGGGTTGGCCACCTTCATCTTAAACCTCCATTTGGCCAATACTAATTATTTATGTATGAGAATAATAAATAGCTTTAAAATTGTTTAGTTTATTTACTATAACATACTTTTAGTATTAGCTTGGTCCAATTTTAAGTCTATTTTAAAATTTTCTATTATTTATTTGTATTAAAAGTACGAAAATCCATTAATTAATTAATTTTCATAAATATATATTAAAATTATAAGTACAATTAAATATTTCCTATTATATATAACTGTAGTTACCAGTCCTAATTATCCATTTGACTTGATCATTTCTTTAATACAATACATTAATATCAATTAATACAATCAATATATTCACCCATAAAATTATCTTTGCATAGTTTATAGTCATACAATATGTTTTAGATTCTGAATGAGGCAAAAAATCTAATAGTTTTACTGTGATATTTATTTTATTTTTCCGTGAATATTTTCAAGAAGAAATACTGCATTGCTTTTATCATGCAATACTAATTCATACTTTTATAACGTTTTCTTATTTTTCTAGTGGAATTTTTAAATAAAAGAAAAACTACCAGTAGTTTTAGCAAATTATTGTACATAATTATGCAATTTAAACTTGCATCTTTTTAGGTTTATAATTTAAAATTTATAATACTAGTCCAAGCAATATTTTTCATAAAACATTTAAAAACCATTTGTAATTTTTCTTGAAATATATGAAATTGCAATATAATTTTACTCAAATTCCTCTTTTGGAATGTAATGCTTTCAAATTCAAAGTATAAGCACAAGCCTATAAACTGATTAATTTAGATGAACCTATTACACTCTTGCCTAGACTATCTTTTATAAAAAATATTCTGTACATAACCAAAATATTCCTAATTTCTATGATTAGAAATGAAAACAGCAAGTCATGTAAATGTCTAAAAAAAAATTTATTTACGAATTACTTGGAGGAAAAAACAGTCACTCCTAGATATATAATGTAGTGTCGTTTTTTGTTACTACCACTTTATAACTTGAAAAAAAGGAGAATTCTATATACAGGGTTACCGTGGTTAAGTTGTAAAATATGCCAAAGAGAACAGATTAGTGGCAATAGCAATTTTTTAATAATGCACAAGTCGCATTTGTTTTAAAAATTATTAGTAAATCTTTTATAAACTTACTCCAATTAACATAGGTTACATATTTAAAATAACAAAATCTAATTAATTATAAAGTTTATACATACGTGTTATGGATAAAAACTTGGTATGTAAAAAAAATGCTTTCATAAAATTTCACCACTAGGGAGCATGACAATCGAATGCACTAATAGACCTTATTGTGGTAGTGTAGAGAACTGGTAAAACCACAATATTTTTACACAACCCGGCGACTCAGCGTTTATTATTTGTTATTACGAAAGTGTATTTTAATATTGTAAGAAGTTGGGGAAATAAATGTTAGACCTGTAATACTAGTGAGTACAACAAGATTTTATTATTATAAACTAGATTTCTAATTTTAAAAATGTTATAGAATAGTTAGTTTGACACTCATCCCACATGTGCTTTCTGCACAGTTTTCAAATGTTTATTTATAAATCGTTTAATTGTAAAACCGTTTACACACTGCCTGTTGAAAATTAAAATAGTGTTCTAAGTTATTAAAGGCGCTTTATCACATTACTGCTATATTATATATATCCATATATCTTCGGCTAAATCCACATTTTTGTTGTTAAATGTACACTTGGAAAATATTTTATTTCGATAACATTAAAAGTTATACAATTTTATATTATTAATGTTGTTCCATATTAGAAAATTGTAAAGAAAATAAGGAGATATTATTTTTTGAAATCAACACTATATTAAAAGTAATCGATCCCTAACGATAAATAACAATGGGACGCAAAAAGATCAGCATATCAAAAATTACAGATGATCGAAACCGTCACGTATGTATAACATTTGCATGTTTTTCCAATAATAATAATAAAATATTTTTGTTTTGCAGGTAACTTTCAATAAACGAAAATTTGGCGTTATGAAGAAAGCTTATGAATTGAGTGTGTTATGCGACTGTGAAGTAGCTATAATCATGTTCAACAAAAACAATAGATTATATCAGTATGCAAGTTCAGATATGGATCAGATACTGCTCAAGTATACTGAATATAATGAACCACATGAATCATTAACAAACGCTAATATAATACAAGTAAAAATTACAATGAAACATTTAATATCAAAAATATAAATAATGTAATTTAAATTTCAGCAATTAAAATATAAAGAAAATAGAACTTCCAAATCTGATAATAGCAACGTAAATCAAGTGATCAGACAAATAAGTCAAGTGCCCAGACAAGTTAAAGTAACTTCTACCCCAAAAATTAAACTTAAACATAATGATATATCTGATGACGAATTTAAGTTACTTATGAATAGTCAAAGAGTACTTAATGATGAGGTGTTTATATATTTTAGTAATTTTATACTGCTATTTAAAATTTTTTAACAAATTAAATATTTTCATAATATATTAAGTAGATTATGAAAATTATACCCTTATATGTAGTATGACTTATTATTCCTGTCTGCTAAATTTTGACATACTCTTCCCATATTCTAGATGTTTTAATTGTATTATTTTGTTAACTAATTTATGTCAATTTCTAATTTGACAATCTATTTTATTTATTTTTTATAGGAGGAAAATGACGACAATCAAGAAGAAGAGTTGATTCCTATAGCTGTATCTTCTAATGACATAACAAATGATCAGATTAGTTCTCTTTCAACACAAAATCCATTGAATGATTCAGATATGAGTAAGAAATCGTATTAATATTTTAAATAACTATTATATCAATTAAAAATATATAACTTAATTTTTAGGTAATGAAAATGACTTTGTGGATATTGATGATCAAAGTATACAAGAAAATATTAAGAAATTGCAAAATAGAGTTACCTTACAAACACAAGCTAATATTCCAACAAGTATATTATTTATGAGATACTATTGTACTATGCTAGTAATATTCATTACTACTTAAGAAGTTCCACCATCACCTCTACTCTTTCTAGTCCGCCTGCGAGGTTGGTCACTATAGGTTTCTGTTTCAGTGCCGCTGTCTTCATTCTACGCATTACATGTCCAAGCCATTATATTCACTAATCACTTATAAAGCTACTAACTAATTCTGTTGTATATATGTGCATATTAAGGCAATATTTATAGGCTTAATGTCAATTTTTAGCACTGCTAATCTTTCTGATAAATTAAAACTATTCTAATCCTCTATAGGGGGCATTTTTTGACTTTTTCTAGGTAGAAATTGAGTTGTCTCCAACTAGGGAGAGATTTACAGAATTGTTTAATTGGCACTCTGTTTTCTGTAATATTAGTAACATGTATACACCGATATTCTTCAATTAAGCGCTAAAATAAGTTTTGATTTCTTTATTATAAGTTTTTATGATTTCCCAATTATAGCACTTTTTTGGTCCTTATGAAAGCATTTTAACAAAGCTTTAGTGTGTAGAGTTAAATTCTTTTATGTATCAGTCTATGGTCTCATGTATGGCAAACCCACACCCAAACTGGTATTTCTTCCATTCCTAAAAAGTTTATATATAATTTCCAACCTTCACCTGTTCATCTGTATACCTACTACTTTGATTCCATATACGTCCAATACTTCTACTAAGTTTTGGAATTCTCCAATCTTAAAGACTCATTATATTCCAGGTCATTAACTTCATTTTCCATATTTAATCTGTAATTCATTTTCCTGTCCAAGGCTAATTTAATGATGATATTCTAACACTATATTTTTGACGAGGTAGGTTTTAGCCCTGCACTCAACTCCCAACCTAGAGGACCAAACCATCCCAACCACTTAAGGACAGGGTAGTAACTAATACATCACACTGTATATAGTGTGTTAAGCAATAAGCAGACCACCACTTTCTACGTCAGGATTATTTATGAAATATTTTATAAAATTGAAAACTAATGGTTTTGTCATTATACAGGAAATGGTGAAAACAAAAAAGTTGTATCAAAGAAATCAGTTAAAACTTCTCTTATTGATCAAAAACAAACTACTAACATTAGTTCAAGTGTGTATTATATTAATGTATTTGAATTTAATTTAACAAATTAATATTTTTTAGACAAACATAAAGTAAAAATGGAAAACAACATGAATGAACGCAATAAAATTAAATCATATTCTTCATATCCTATCATAACAAAAGTACAACCATCATCATTAAACACTATTCATTCAAGTATTAAGTAATATTATTAAGTATAAAATTGAAATTAATTTTAATATTAACAATTTAGAAATGGCTCGTATAGAAAATAAACCTATGAAAGATGGATTTGTACGATATCGCCCATATAATATATTGAAACCTTCAAAAAAAATCATTAGACTTCCTATTACTTCCATAAAGACTGAAAATATTCACTACACTAAAGACTCGTTACAATCATTACAAGGAGAGGGATTTACACAAACTTTATTACAACAACAAAGCGATTATGGCTCTGATTTTAAACAGAATATACAAATCGAAGAAGATCCGCTTAAGATGTCTTCCAGCAATGAAAACTATGATACAAAAAAGTAACATGAGATTTGTTAAACTATATAAATGTTATCAATAAGGCATTCCATGATTATTATTTTTATTTTTAAGACTATTATATATTAATAATGGTATTAATTTACTTGAGTTATATTAATATATTATTTTAAAATCAAATTGTAACATATCTAAAATTTATATAATATAAATTGCCTATATTCATACTAAATAATGTAAGTATTTTAAATTTGTATTCGTAATTATTATATTTAATTAGTAAAGGGGACTGGGTACTGGCCTACTAAAACATATGTCTTGTCAATTATACTGAATAATCTACTAATCCGAATAATATTTTTGAAAACTGATTAAAATATATTTTAAAACTTTCTTAAAGTTAAATATAATTTTAAAATTCAAAATTTAAGCAAAAAATAAAAATTAAAAAATTTGTAGGTGGCCTTAAACTTCATATTAAATCCTAATCTCATTTCAAAAATTTTTTATTTAAATTAAGTGAAAACTAGATTATTTTCTACCACTGATAAAAATTATATATCTAAAAAATATTTTAATTATTTATTTGTATGGGTTGTGTGTGAATTATGTCTGAACATACTATATTTATATATATTTTAACATACTCCTTTATCAATGGTATTTTAAAAATGTGTTGCATACACTAATAATTTCCTATACAGCATTTCTACATATATATATATATATATATATAGCTAGACTTGAACAGCTTATATAAATTTGATTTCTTATAAACAGTATCCAATCCACTTATTGTTTTTGTGTATTATTTAAACTAAAAATATTCTACAATTCTTAAATTGTTTTGCGTGTAAGTATTCTAATATTGTTAATTGTTTATTAAAAACAATTTTAATTTTTAAGGTGAATTATGAGTTTATTAAATTTCAACTAATGAATCCGTTCATTATTTACAAAAATTGTTTTTACTTTATTGATTAAGTCGTAAATGTTTTAATCAAAAATATGAAAATATACTAAATATATATGACTTTTATCTCGGTTTCCTTCTAAAAAAAAATCCATCTATTTTTATAGAAAAAATACCCATTTTTGTGCATTTGTTTTAAAATCTTATGTAATTTTAAGTATTGAATTTGATTATTTTTGTGTTCAAAAATATAGATTATGTAATAAACATTAAATTTTTATTATTTTACTGTTGTTTTTATTTATATATTTAAATAAAGCTATAGAGATGAAAAAAATTAAACAATCGATCAAGTATAATATTAATTCTTAGCAACAAACAACTGTCATTGCCAATTATATATATATAAAGTTTAGTATTTATACTTATTTGAATATAACATGTTTAAATGTTTTAAAATGCTTTGTTCTTGATATGAATTTTAATATTATTCTCATAATTCTTACCTACATTATAATCAACATTTCAGGTAAAGCATATTATTTAAGTACTTGGTATTATTTCTTGACATTTAAGGCAAAAATAAAAGTGGCCAAATAACTATTTAAAATTTATATTAATTTATAAATTATGAACTTTCCAAACTTATATGTATATGAAAGAATGTATATAATGTATCATTAATCATAGGTACAGATGTAGACAGTATCAAAAATTCAGGATTAGGCGATGCTTATAGTGAATATTTATTTTCTTCAACTGTTGATGATATAGAACTTCCTTCTGAAAACACATACTGTGAATGTGAATATCATAATCCATTACTAGTATTGGGTATGTTTCGTTAAATAAACTTAATATAATATTACAAAAACTGTAAATAATTGGTTATTTTGTTTAACATACAGTAACTAATTATTTTAAACCGAATATACAATCTATTAAATTTAAATAAGTGTAATTTTAAGTTAGATATTAAAAAATCAGATAATTATAAACATTTTTCTCTTTGTATAAATTAAAGTCTTAATTATTATCTAATTTCTAAAGAAAAAAAGAAAATTTTAGTGCACAATGCGTTAAGTGCGATATAAAAAAAAACTAGAAGTCAATGTTGGTATGTTTTTACAGCGATATTGGCTTTTCATAGCTATTTTTATTAAATATAAATTATACAGATGTCGATTTATACAGAATATATAATTACGTATCTAAATATTAAATTAATTATTTTTGTTAAAATGACCTATTAAAATTATAGATCAATAAAATTCATTATGATAAATATACTTTATTATACAAAATTAGGTGAACCATTTGATGTAACTTATATACAAAAGATGTGTGAAATTAAAATAACAGGCCATGCAGATATTTCTAAGGAAGTAAAATTTACACCAATTGGCTCACGTGTCTGTAATACAGTATGCAAAAAATGTTTCATCAATATACAACTGGAATATAAGCAAAAAAATTTAAAAATAACTCTTATAGAACATTATTGTGAAATGGTTAATAAGCATAGTGAATTTATAACAAATTTAGCAACTCAATGTGTTTGTGTTTACCATATCCAAAGTAAGAATTGGAAAATGGTTATTGTTTACAAAATTCATTCAAATTCTCAAGGATTTGTAAAATTTGAATCGAATTGATAATTGATATCTATAGACAAAAATATTAATAAAAAAAAATTGCTTGTAAATAATGTTTTTGTTCGTAATTTATTTCTTATTATATGTTAATAAAATGTAAAATATAGAATGCCATTATTTATCGAGTTAAATTTATCACATAATAATAAACATATTCAAGTACCGAAGTAATGATATAATAAATACTATTTAGTACAAAAGTAATTTTTAATTCATCCTCATAAAAACATGTAAAAAATATACTAAAAAACTATTTTAATATTAAAATAGTTAAAAAAAATTATTAAAAAATTAACAAAGAAATGTTTTAAAACCTTATAATATTAAGTTTTAAAATTTGATGTAAATATATTAATAAAATATTAATGAATATATAAAGCAATGAGTTTTTTACCCATTTAAGATAGTTTTAATATTTAGTATGGAATAATTAATTTAATAACTTCCTTTTCTTAACTAATAACATAATAAATATAGGAATAATAAAAAATATAAATAATAAGTTTAAACTTTTTATTTCAAACGATTGTAAATTATAAATATGTAGTCTTACGTTTTAAGTATTTCTCGTGCTTTTTTAGCTCGAAATAATAAAATTAAGAGTTTAATACAAACAATATATAAATATTTGTATAATTAGTTATTCAAAACTATTTACTGTATGAATTAAACTTTTTACTTACACACAGTAATAATAAAAGTTTAATATATATATTTAAATATAAAGATATTATTATTTTTTTTAAGATATACATTGTACTTAATACTGCACAAATATTGTAAAATTATAGTCTGAGAATGTAATACCGTGTATTAAGTAAAAGTGATTACAAAGTATATTTAATCATTCTTTTTATCAGAATTGGATGCCACAAAAGGTTTTTTTACTGATATTTCGCCATCAAATGTTTCGTCTGTTTGATCCGTTGAAATTTTTTTGTTTTTATTAATACACGGACATGATGATAATAGAGAGCAAACTTGATCTTCATCAGCATTTTGGTCTTCAGACTTCTCCACAGGTTTCCTAAACCAATTTAAAATTGGTTTCATAATACCCCATATGAACAAAAATATTGGAATTAAAACACATGTTACGCAAACCATTATTTTGAATTTTATAACTGTTAATGAAACTGAAACAAAAAGAAAAATATAAAATAAGAACAATAAGTAACTGTAATTAAATATAGTGAAATACTAATATATTAATATAATTATTATAGATATAAAATTGTAAATTGTTTGGAATATATCTATATAATAGAATCATACATAAACACTGTATAGAATATAAAAAATTACTTATGTATCAATTCATAATATGCATAATGTGAACATGATTACTCATATCATTTTTAATTTGGTATTTTCTGTAACTTTCAATTCATAAATAATTGCTAATGTATTTTTCCACAAATAAAACTTGAATTTTTTTTGTCGTATAATTTTAAATATTTTTAAACATTTGTTGCAAATAAGTTGGTGAACATTATATATTGAGATTTATCATAAAGTCTGGTGCCAGATCACAGAAAACTACTTACAAATTTTTAACAAAAACGAAAATTGTCCAAATCGTATTTGAGAACTATACACAAACCCGATGTTCGAAGATAATATTGTTATAGTAAATAAGTTAGCAGAATTCCACGAGCAAAATACAGAAATATTATTTTAAAAACAAAGATAACAATTTAGTACTTACAGATTTATACAGCAAACGTTTTGTTAAAAGTAAATATAAAGAATTTTTGTTTGGAAAACGTTGCACCACAGGATAGATTAATCAGAATGGACACTGATAATGAATTATGTAAGAAGAATAGGTAAATCTTATAAACGAATTTGCCATCTTTTTGGAGGAAAATCAGTATGACCATACCCACAAAAAAATATAATTTTGTAAATAATATTTTTTTTTCTCAATTGTAAATTGTTATGTATTATACATTGTACATATGTGAATACATTAAAATGTACAAATAAGAAAGAATATAAAATTTACGATATTTTTTTCTAGTTAATTTTAACAGGCTCTGGATACTCTTAAATGTTATCAATAAGCGGCTATTTTTTTTTTTTTTTTGGAGGAAAATAATATCAATAATATTCTGTGATAACATTTAAGAGTGTCCAGCAAGGTTTATAGATAATAGAGGTTGCCTCATAGTCATGTAAATAAATCGATTATCCCGCACCATTCCTTATCTACTGACGTCACCCGAAGTACAAAAT
>JAIPRN010005260.1:0-11259 GCA_025469175.1 Geopemphigus sp. TES_GeoC_2020 | reverse complement strand
ACAAAAAAAAAAAAAAAAAAAAAAAACGAATGTCGGATTTTTCGTGCCGTTTTTGTAGTTTTATCGGAGTAAAGGTAAAAAAAAAATACTCGATCGTATCGCAGTTTACGCGTGTTATTCGCCGCGCTAAATGGTTCTTTACACGACGTTGATAAAGATGAACAAAGGAAAAAAACGTTGTCAACGAATTACTTACGGGGTGTTTTTTTTTTGCTCGGTAGCTACACGATCGCGAACCGATAAAGGCGAATAAAGGTTTAGCGTACACCTTTTTTTATGTACAACAAATATCTTACCTAAATAAATTCGAAAATTGGCCGACGTCTAGCGTTTTAATTTCCACAGGAACAAGGAAAGATCGATTATTTCGGGTAGTTAATTAGCTATTTTAGTCGGTAACGATAATTCTACGAATACAAATATAATCGTTTCACGTGTTGTACATTTTCCGTTATTGTTCGTTCACGCCTAACCATTTCGCGAAGTCGCCGAATGTAATAGTTTTATTACAATCGTCAAATTTTAATACGTTTATTTTTCCACACTTGAAACCACTAACAATTAATTTCATAGCGTTAACACTTGTAGTCGGTGAGTCAGTTGTACACTTAAATAATGTACAAATGGTACTTTATATTATTCGATAATGCGTACATTATATTCCATAGATAATTTACTACGTTTGTTAGGCTATTTCGTATTATTACTATTAATGTCCGGACTCCGAGTACTAAATCAAATAATGCACAATACGCTTCAGTAACGAAGCAAAATAATATATAACTGTAAAACTATTAAGTTTATTTTTTTTTTTTTTTTGGACATGCCATTATTATTTGTAAATCGTATTGACCCATTTTTGGCTCAATCATTTTCGCTTGGACGGAGAAACGTTTCGAATCTAAAGATTTTTTAATAATTTATTCCGTTTAAGTACATTAATGATATTATAACGGTTGATGAGCGACGCGCATTGACAACTATTACTTAATCGTAATTAAATTAATTATAAAATAATTAAAAATGTTTTCGACGTAAGTTCGATAAGAAATATATTTTAATCGATTAAACGAACGGAGTACGTCTTTGTTTCATTATTTTGAGGGCATTTTATTATTTCCCGTTTATGTTTTGGCGTAATGTGTCGCCGAATTTAATTAAAACGGTTTACCGAAAGATCGATTGATAAATGATTCGTAAAATCGTTTATAGAGAATACCAAGACGTTCGGTATTGAAACGTTTAGATTTAGGGTCCGTCGAAAGTTTCAGAGGGGGAAATTAAAAAAAGGAAACAATAAATACTAATTTAACGCCTATAGCTCCGACAACTTAATTTCCATTTAAAATGTATATAATCATTCACCGTTCAATTTGTATTTCAGACTGTCAGTGAAATCGTAACGTAAAATATAAGAAAAAATTGTCGGTGTTTTTTGTTTGTTTCGCGCTTATATACTCCGTAATCAAATATCCGGACAAGTTTCCCGATATCATAAAAATCACGTCCTCGCGAATCGACGTCGTAGTCGCGTACAATCCGCGCCGTTGTTTACAAATAATCGTGCGGCTATCAATTTACCGTGACGTATATTTTCGTTTTACTTGAAACGAAGAGACCGTTTATTTTTAATAACCTATTAAAAACATTATTCAGTCATTACGGGCGCTACTATTAATCAAATTTAATCTCCGCGACTAAAATATTATTTCCTAAACTCGGCGGCGGTTTTGTTACGCACGCAAAATAATTGCGTGTTCAACGTATTCGGCCGTAATATTCGATTAATCATTCCACCGCGATGAATTGAGTACCATTGAAATTATTTAGAATTCCGACGAATTTCCTAACGATCTATGGCGTCGTTTTCACGTCAACTAATTATTGTTTTCCCCGACGCTTACGGTCGTTTGTCTTGTAAAAAATAATGTCGCTATTAAACGGGCGATATTTTTTTCCATTATCTAAATATATATATATATATATGTATATACAGAATGCGCATAGCTGTATAACGACTTTGATAAGCGTCCAAATGTATTAACATTGGTTCGCGGACGTTTATCTAGGAAATACGAATTATTACCGCGTCAATGGTCTTCGCGGGTTTTTAAATCTTTTCTCCCGCGTTTCGTGTAATTAGTTTTTTTTTTTTTACGACCTGTTTTCCCTCTAGTCGCCTTGTCGTAATATCTCGCGCGGTTCTCTTATCGTGGCCGAGTAGTGTTTTTTCGGTGGCGGCGGTTTTTTCGTTTTGTTCGGCGGGGACGGCGGCGGGCGGTAAGTCGGTAAAAACTCGGCGGAAAGTATAATGAAATGTACGTGTATGCCGCACGACGATAAGTAGACACAACCACTCCGGAAGCGCGCAAAAGTAATGGCGTTCCAGAAGAAATTACGGGCGGCGAGCGAAAAAAAAGAAGGGTAGGCGGGAGAAGACCGACGTTCAAAGGGAATCGAATGTCATCTACAGACGCTGTCGCGCCGAGTGCGTTGACAACTGCCGCGCGGCGCAAAATGAGTTTCAACTTTTAGCGCGTTTAGAAGAGCGTGGCGACGCGGCGCCTTCGGTGCGGCAATCGCCGCCGTCACGATAACGTGCCAACGACCGTAATGGGCTTCGTTCGCGTCGTCGCCGTCGCAGGAACAATGCGACGGAAACCGTGTCGAGCGCGTGTATCGAATTGATTGTACGACGTGTATATTCGATTGTTCCGACGGAAATTTCGTACAAACGCGCGGGAAAAAGAAAAACGTGTTTACGCTCGTTGCCGATACTTCGGCTAGGCGTGCGCCACTTGGTACTTACGGTCCGGTTTGTTACGCGTTTTTCGAATAGCCTTAACACAGTTAACCGTAGCCCGTGTTCGCGTCTCGGTGGCGGTACACAATTCGTACGAATCGTCGGTATCGCGCCAGTTTGCCAACAGTACGACGTACTCGTTTCGTGTATTTCGGGCGGAAAGTCCTTTTGCCGGGCAATAGGGTTACGTTACGGTACGCGTACCCGTCAGTAAGCAGCGCGAACGTGAGTGACGATTGTTCACTTTAAAGGCAGAGAGCCAGTGGCCGGCGTTTAATCGTACGAAAATTAAGCGCGAGTATGTTTTAAAACCGCGTAATTGTCGACAACGGGGGGGGCGTGATTGATTTATTTGTAGCCAAGTTCGAGCCGCACGCTGTCGTCCCATACTGGGCGTCGTCGTCGAGAGTCCCCAATTAAAAGTGAACAAAACAAACTCGTAATGACATAGATGGTGTGTATATATATATAACCGAACGAAATAAACAATGTTACAAGGGTTATTAATTGTGTTATTGTGTATGTTTTCTAATGGCGGTTTAGGGTGAATAGGGTTGTTAATTTGAAAGGCTTTTATGTTAAACAGTTAATTTGTACTATCTACTATGTATGTAATGTTTCTATATAAACGTACGAGGATGGTAATTTAAAAACGTCGTGTACGGGACGTTTAAATAAAATCGGGTTGAAAACCATAAATTACACGTCGTTTGGATGAAACGACGTAACGGACCTCAAACCTAAACGACGTGACGCTTTTCCGAAACGAACGCGTTTTCCGTAGTGATTTGAAAAAGAAACACGACGTCGTCGTATCGCGGCGATTGAGCGATCCGAGCAATAATAATATCGGTGTAAGGACGCGAAACATCCAAGTACTGAGACGAAAAAACCGAAAATAAAACGCCGAGACTATAATTTACGGTACGGAAACACGAAAATTAGTCTGGCCGCGGCGACCTTCGGCGCCCAGACTATAAACGATAACGTACGTTGTTCGGGGAAGAAATCTTTCGGAAACCGAACGACGACCAAAAAAATGTGTTTTACGGCCGTTTCGATAGACTAAAAACCAGCGAACGGGTGGGTCTTGTTTTGACGGCTGCGGGCAGAGGATGGGCGAGTGTGCAGGATGGACGTATACGCGCGGCCGGGAATTTATTATCGGTGGTCGTTCGATCGGGCACGACGGTCGTGGAGTTTTCTGGGAAACGCGTTCGTTTCTGGACCGTGGCGGCGTCCGCGCACAGAAAAACACGTATTCCCGACAAAGGAAAGGTAATGGAAAAAAATAGCGTGGGCGGTCGGTAAAACGTTTCGGGGATTTTCGACGAATTCGCCGTAAATATTAAAACGTTTCGGCGGTACATAATATTATGTAGGTCGCGGCCGGGTGTTAAGCGCGTATAATAGAAAAAATAAGTTTATTATAATAATAACAACGAAACGCCGGCGGAAACCGACCGCGGAACAATAACCGCGGGCGCGCGGCAATAATATATCGCGTATTTCGGATATTGTACGTACAATGGACGGTTTTATTCGTTTTTTCCCGCCCGGGTTTCCTTTTTTCGTCAGTCGGTTTTCGCTCGCTCTCTCGTTTTCGGTACGTGCCGTCGCCGGTGCAAAGTGTCTTTCCGTGCGTGAATGTCACCGCCGCCGTTGTTACCGGCCGGTCCATCATTGTTCTCCGTGGCGGCGGCGGAGGTGGTGGTAGCCGTCCGTCCCCGATTCGCCACGAGCACGTTTTCATCGTCGAGTAGAGCGGCGTTCATTCGAGTGTCGACCGTAATATACGTACAAATACATATATATATATATATATATATACCGAGGCGGTGGTCCGCGGGGGTATGAGTTAAGTGATAAAGTCGCTCCGGTCTCGAAACTTTACGCTCGCGCGAAATAAACGATATTTTATTCTTCGGTCCCCTCCCTCACCCCCGGTCACCCATCTCCGCTATTCCGTTTTTGTCGTCACCGGGCGGCGGGGGTGCTCGGCGTCTACCTTTCGTTTAGGACGGAACGACACGTGACGACAATTCCGTCATTGGCCGCCGAGATATGGGGGGGGGGCGGAATGGCCGGAGGACGGGCGAAATAAACTTACGTTACGCGCGCGCTTCGTGTCTAAAAATAACACCCGTCGTATTTTTACGAAAGTCGTCGAACTTATCGCTACCGGGCGTCGCGTACATTGCGCGTTTTTGTATTGTACGTAAAACGTAATAATATTGAATCGGGCGACTCGGCGGGATGCCCGGGCGCGTCTCGTAATTTCGTTCTCGGTTCGCGCAAACAACGGCGAAGCGTATTTGTTTTTAAAAAGTCCGACGGTTCGTCGAAACAATCGCCCGAACAACGCGACGGTTCTTTCTCGGCGACACTTCGCGTAACGGGTGCGCTGTTGCGGCGGGGATGGTGGACGTGAACCGTCGGTTCGCTACAGGCGTTTGTTTTCACCACTAGCTCGATTTTCCCGGAGTTGCTCCGAAATAGTTTGCGCACTCTTACGCGGCGTTTCATACGCGCTCTGGATTCGGGATTAAATTAAGTCGGTGGCGGTGGGAGGTTTGTGCGTCGTAATAACGTCCGGCGAAGTGTATCGACGTGTAGTGTGACCCGCCCAGCGTCTTTTCGTCGAATTATCGAAACGCCGACTATATTGACTTTGGCGAAACCGCCGCGTAAATTCCGTTCTATTCCACGTCTCGTTAGCCCAATGTTTACGGCGCTAGGCCGTGCGCCGCCGGGGCAGGTATTCGCCATCCGCCGAAAATTGGCTCCTTTCCCGAGACTTTTGCGCGGGCGATATCGCCTTTTTCGTTTTCGGGTAAAACTCGCCACGGTTATTATCCGAAAATATCCTAACGGTGCCGGCCATTCGCCCGCGACGGCGATCGATAACGTTTCCCGAACAGTATTACGGATCGTTTCGCCAG
Organism: Geopemphigus sp. TES_GeoC_2020; assembly: GCA_025469175.1. Taxonomy (NCBI): domain Eukaryota; kingdom Metazoa; phylum Arthropoda; class Insecta; order Hemiptera; family Aphididae; genus Geopemphigus; species Geopemphigus sp. TES_GeoC_2020. The sequence goes on along the minus strand of JAIPRN010005260.1, from coordinate 5,514 downwards.
TTCGTTCGGGACAATTGGCAGGGCCCGTTACAGGTGTTGACCGAGTGGATACAGCCCCAACCCCTCTGCCCGTTTTTCCAAAGTCGCCGACTACGGCAGTGACATACCCCGCGCGTACCGGATAATCACATATTTAAGGTTTTATTTTTGTACTTAGGCGTGACGGCGAAGCACGGCCAATGGGAAATATTATCAAACACCGACCGCGTCATTATTATTACGCGATTGTATCCCGAAATTATTTATTATTCTACGTCCGATTACGAAAATTAAATAAGTGACCCACGCCCCTTCTCACCCCCCCCCCGGTACCTCTACCGCCGGAAATTTAATCTCGGATACACACACGCGCGTGTGCATATATACATCGTACTTGTCGCGGTCGTATTATTATAATTATTATCGTCGTCGTTCGTATCGCGTGCGCGTATGTTCCTTTACGCCGTACACCTCTACGCGTCCGTGTGTGCGCGCACGCGCGTATTTTTTTTTTTTTCTATTCTTCCAAGAACGTTCCTGTAATATTATTGTACTCGAGCGTGCGGTAAAAGTCTCGTTCGCGTACGATACGATCGTCCCCTACGCGCTACGTACGCGTACAACGGACGACGGCGTTTATAATTGACGGGTGGTTGGCGGCCGAAATTCGAAATAATTTCCTCGTCTACCAACGCGTCTATGCGCGACCAATCAATAAATACATACACGAAGGGGGACGGCGCCGGTGGAAGCTTTTTTAGCGGGGTATCGGGACGTAGTCCGTCGGCCGGACTTGACGCAAAAAACGTCGGAATCGAGCTAAAAAAATCGCGCGGTTTTCGATCGTAGGATAATCGGCTCCGGCAATGTGTGCCCCACCTCCCCCCCTTTCGAAATCGCCGACGGGCCACCGTAGATTGACGCAATTGGCGCGCGGTCGTTTCAATATCGTCGTCGGTAATATACCGTCTGCTTCGGTGAACAGCGTGGTCGCGTAAAAGAAAAACGGTGTGCGCGCGACGCGTCAAAGGGGTTTGGCGGGCGAACGTCCGTATATAACGTACGTACGAGTAAACGCAGACGTCGCGCGCGTAATAATACGCGTCGCGTGTGCCAAAAATGAAAGAGTCGCGAAGGAAAAAATAGAGTATATTATAAAGTTATAACTATATCGGCGCGTGTAAACTCGTTTCCGCCGTCGGGCGTATAATATTACGCGCTATTGTTCGCCACGCAATATTGGACAAGTTTTTCTTCGTCCCCCCCCCCAAACATACCTCTCCAACACGAATTGCTTAAAACTCGAACGACGAATACGGTCGTCGTCGTCGTTCGCGTAGAATTTCCACGGAGTTGGGGCACACGACTTTCGAACAGTGACGGTGGTTGGCTTGAAATCGTTACCGTCCGTCCGCCGGTCTCGGTTCTCGAAGCGAAATTTAACGAGAGCGCGTTCGTTTATAACAAACCGCGGGCCGTCGACAGGGTCGCGGCGACGGTCTAAACTCTAAACGCGTTGTCGCCGCCGTCTGTTACAATGACACGCGGCCCGTTGTCACCGTGTGTGTGTGTGTCGCGAGCTCCATCCGAGCATTTTGACGGCGTCGGTGTTTGCCGTGTCCCCCGGGCACTTTACCGCGATCGTCGTCAAATTTAATACGCCGTACGCGGGAAAGCGCCCGGCTATTACTTTACAACGCGCGTCGCTTTTTGAGGGGAACACCACCGGACGGGCGTTCGTCGTTCCTCCTCGGGTTTTCGGAAATTCCTCCGGGGAAACGTCCGGGGGTCCGTACGCATATTTTTCTCATTCGAAATTCATAAGGATATACAATATTCCTGCGGTGCCGCGCACATTGGAATGTGCTACGGGTTTTTTTTTTTAATACTTTTTTTCCACTCTGTCCGATTGATTCCCCCCCGCGGCGGTTTTTATTCTTTTTTCGTATACTTACGACGCCGGAGCTTGTGAACGTGTGTGTGTGTGTGTGTGTGTGTGTGTGTCTGTGTCTTGGCTTTAGTTCATTTTCCAAAGGGTCGAAAAAAAACGGGCGGTTCCGAGTTTATTTACTTTTTTTTTACGAGTATACACGTACAAGTGATATAGTAAAATGTGTTTGCCGTGGGCGTATTTATGGTAATGTTATGGACTTAAATAAAATTTGCAAGTACGCCGTCTGAGCGTTTATGTATATATTATATGGTCGCCAATAATCGTTCGTATTTCGTTAAACGTCGCCACTTATACAATCTATTACGCAAACGCGTACACGTTTTGTTTTATCTATACATTGTACACTTAACGATATTTTTGTATAAAGTATTCGTTACGTTTATAGCGTTTTATTCATTTTTCGTTTTAATTGTTTTTGTTGCAGGTACGTTATTCGATACTTCCGGAAAACGAGCGAAAGTCGCACGAACGAAGTTCTAGTCGGATTTTCGCGACGATGTCGTCGTGTATTTTAATAAATTATCGTTCGAAATTAGTTTCGACGTTATTTACGGTAACGTATGTGAACGTACGTTTTTATATTTAGATCATTTTACGATCGACGCTTGTTCGTCGATAAGCAAGTACGGCCTAAGGATTTGTTTTTCTGGGTGTACATAATTTCCCTCGGGCAAACCTACAAAGGTCAACTTCGTAGAAAAAAACGTTTGTCGACGTTTTTCCAATCAAAATATAGCACGAACGACAGGTGTAAACGAAAAACAAAAAGAATCGCGAAATTGATGTACACGTTTTCGGTTTCTATACGCCGCGGTCGAAACATGAACTTCGCGTTTTCCGAATCGAAATTTTTAAAAAAAAAAAAATACCCCTTTTATTAAATACGTTTTTCGTCGAAAAATCGCGTCGTGTCAAACAACGTTGTGTTTGCTGGTTTCTATTCGTCGGCGGAGACTCGGATACGTTCCGTCTTCGTGAGCCTCCTATCAAAACTTGTCGTGTTGCCGCGGTCTTCGTTAGACGCAGAAATCAAAACGAAAGAAACGGTTAGCGTTTCGTTCGGGTAACCACTGGCCGGTCTATGTGTAACGACGGTCGCGCATCAAAAGAGCTAAACTGTGTTGATCGCTGTTGGACATTTTCGTTTAAGTTAACTAAAAACGATTAATTTTCGTAAGCGCACACTACGTGGGACAAATTACTATTAGACGAAACACAAATCAGTCGTGGAAATGTCGTCCGTTAAAGACGGTCGCGATTAGAAGAAAATGGTAAAAAGGTCATCGATTCGCCCGTCTTCCACTTTTCCGGCCACGGTTTGGATAAGTTTATAAAATACGAAAAATATTAACCGATAATGTATATACATATACGTAGGTACTTCGTATTTTGTGTTCGGTCGTGACTAACGAAAAACGTGGATCGGTATCGATCTAATTGGGTTTAAAGCGAAAATGTTTTGGCTTTGTCAGTGTTGCGCGTACGTAATTCCCTACGTTCTATTTTTAGTAAAACCGCGTCGCCCAACGTCGCGGGCTCGCTCTTTTGACGCGCCTACGACGCGTAAACACACGCGACGGCGACGTTTATTATTAGCGCCGCGGTAACGAGAACGTACGTCCGTCCGTCCGCGTACAATAGCGAATAATCGGCCGGCGTTTCGCTTTTTTTCTCGTAGAGACGAGCAAGACGGGTAATAATAACGCGACGTTTCCCCCTGGCTGGATCTCCCGTATACGGTTTATACGGCAGCGCCGTCGCGTTTTAAGCTTATCGATCGCATATTGGTGCTCTCTCAACAACGGCGTATTTGTATGCACGTTGTAAAATGTCGTAATTCCCGTTTATAGCGATTTCGTGATTATAACGTTCCGTTTCCCGATCCCAGAGGTTGAATGTTTACTCGTTAAAACGCTCCGATTATAACCGGTTATAACGTTCCGTAGGGCGAATTTTGTTCTTTTTTTCAGTTTTTTATTAGATAAAAGATCCCGACTAGCGTTTGTTCGGAGAATATTTACGTACTGGGGAGAGAGATTCGCGGAATCGTCTCATTGCCGCCAATCACGAACCTGTCAACGAATTTTCTGTAAAACTAGGGTGACGCGCGTACATAGTTATTCGTATTTCGATCAAGCGTTAGAACAAACGCGATTCGTTGGTTAGTAATTTTTACGATTTCCGTAACGCTCTCCAATCTCTCTGGGCCCAACGAGAGCGTGTCGTAACGACGTTTCGCCGTACAAATGCGCGGTCGTGTAACCGACGTCCGGACCGGTTTCGGTATCGCGATACAATTTTTAACAATTTTTTTCCGACCGCGCAAAAAGTTACACACGCAAAATAGGCCGGGGCTTGTATTGCTAATTACCTATAACAATTCGCCACCGGTATTATAAATAAATTCGTAATAATATTCGGCCGTATAATGGGCGCGCGTGTATATTCGCGATTATTATACTTTAATATATATATATATACGCGCTCGTGTACACCGTACACGTACATAATCCGTTTATTAAACCTTTCATTACGAAGTCGGAGGTTTCTATATATACACGCGCGCGTATAATAATGTCTATCGTATAATTTTCGGAAATACGTTATTATATGTCGTACGCCGGCGCGGGTGAGTAGTACGTGACGCGATACCGAAAACGTGTACGTCGATATCGACCCGGGCGCGTATAATAAGCTAAACACGGAGAGACGAAGAGAGAGAGAGAGAGAGAGCCGAACGAACTTTCCGAACGGGGTTTTAGTAGACGGGGAAGCGCGACATCTATAAATAATATAAACGTATAGGACGCTAGCCGCGAAAGTTTTCGGTTTTTGTTCGGTTAAACCGCGTCGCGTATATTCGTTTACGCGCTGGATAGATTAGGCGCATAGTGGGTGACGACGTATATCCCGGCCGTCGTTCGGTTATTATCGTGTCGCCCGCGGCCGGTGTTTTCGAAAACGCTATTTTCGGCCGCCCGCCGGTGGTACGTTTCGCGTCGAGTCTATCGCGATCCCCGTGTACGCCGTTTACTTACGTTCGATGGCCAACAGGCGAATGACCTTCACCGGTCCCACGCTGGTGTACAAATGTATCCGACAAAGTGTCTCGGACGAATATCTCGGGACGATCGTCGGGCACAACGGATTCGCGTTCGGTTCCCGCAATTGTCGTCGTTCGAAATCCTCGGCGCGCAACGTACGAAGTATCTCGTTTACATGCCCTAAACCTATTTGATTTCCCTCCCCCGATTGTAAAATTCGTCGCGGGAAAGTCGGCGGTGGTCGGCTCGTTAGATCCGTCCGTACACACGCTTCGGCGCCGTTGTTCGCGTTCATTTTTGCCTCGCGGCTCTACAGTACGCCGTTTAATATCGACGACAACAATTGACGCGAGAATAAAGACGCTCGTAAAAGGAATACACGGTCGGTTAGGAGGAGCTTTCGTGGGATTCGCTTTTTCAGCCGGCCCGAGATTGTGCGTAGTTCGACAATCGAGAATTACGCTATCGGTTCGGAGCAATATCGATACACGCTCGTTTCAGTAGCCGACGGAATCCCCGCTAGTTCGTTTCCGCTAT